>BMAV01011934.1:20620-69353 GCA_019973955.1 Trichonephila inaurata madagascariensis | reverse complement strand
AGAAGTTTAGGAAGGGGAATTTAAAAACTCATAGCATTGCAATTATAAAGAAAAATTAGCATTTATCAAGCAGAGCATCTACAATAATGTAGGCCTGAACATTGTTATCTTTGGCATTTTTCAGTTTGGGTAAAAGTTGCATTATTTCATGGGATCTTTTTATTATTTGTGAAATTAGATTGACTAGCTCAATAACTTGAGCTAAGTCGCTGGTATTATTATCTTCATTAAGGATTCCTTGGGGTTCTTTGCTATTATTTTTAGAATTTCCTTGTTTTTCTTTGAGATTTTCTATTGGGGTGGGGGTAGAGGAGGATTCTCCGCTAACTATGTTAGCGAAGGAAACTCCTTCCCTACAGACATTGCTAGTAAATTTTTTTGGATTTGATAGGGGCGAGCCCTTCTTGGGTTGGGGGAATTTGGGGCATTTGGTATAACAGGCCGTATGGCCGTAATTTTGGCAATTAATGCAGAATGGGTTTTCCTGTCTCTCTTTGATAGTGCACTGTTTGGTGGTATGGTTTTTACCGCATTTAAGGCATCTTGGTTTTAAGTGGCAGTTTTCTGCCGTGTGAAAGAAATTGTTGCAGTTAAAGCACTGCGTGACTCCTCTAACGAGGAATCCTTCTACTTTAACTTGCATGTAGCCTAAGGATTTTAAATCAAAAATTTTTAAATTATTGGCGTTGCGCGGGAGAGTAACTTGGAAGAATGGGAGTTTTGCTTTGGTTCTTTTAGAAATTAATTGTGTTACATTTTCAGCAAAAAATCCTTGTTCCTCAAGGTCGGTAGTTATATCCTGAATTTTGGTGAAGCCTGGGAGTCCTTTGATTACAATTTTAATAGGTTTATTTATTTTAGGTTTAACGACATAAAATTCAAATTCTGGGTCAGCCTCTAACGTATTAGTGAGTTCATGATATTCATTATCGTCGTTCGCTAAAAGTTGGATGAATTTTCCTGAAGTTTTATTGTTTAATTTAGGGAATTTATTATATAGAATTTTAAGTTGGTCTCTGATGTTTTCTTTGATCATTAAGTGAATTGGGGGTGGGGGCTTTGGTTTTGGCGTTTCAATGGCTTTTTCGTCTACTGCTAAAACTTGCTCTTGTTTTTCTTCAGATTCGAGATCTGAAAAACTATTTGCTATTGCTACTGGCTCACTTACCAAAGGAGAGACAGGTCTGGCGGTTTTTTTGGGAAAAACAAAGTCTTCCGAGGAATCCTTTTTAACTTTGCGTTTTTTGTTTTTACTTTTAGTCTTAATTTTATCACTCTTGGGGGTGGTAACAATCTCAGTAGAATTAATGCTATCTTGGTTAGCTTTTGGGTTACTGGGTTCATTATCTAGAGGACCAAAATGATTTGCAATTGCATCGCAAGAGCAATTAAAAGTAGTACATGGGGGGAGGGAACGAAGTTCACTCACCAACTCAGCCTTTTTCTTTAAAGTCTCCTTCCGGGCAGCTCTGAGAACCTCCTTCATCTCGTAGTTTTCTGCCGTGTCCGGAGTTCCTTCTAAGTCCATATAGCCGTTGGCAATAATGATGTGCGTCCTGATAGCCTTGGATATGGGCATTCTCGAACATTCGCTGACTGGAACCTGATCAGTTTCCATTTCCGACATCCTGAACGTGGGAAGATACGATTTTTCCTGGAGCTCAGACAAACACGTCTGCTCTAGTCAACATCCTGAAGTCTTTTTCCAAATTCTCGAACACTTTAATGCAACTGTTATTTCCTTTTGATGTAACTAATTTTATTTTCTGACTGGTACGACAAAACTTCCCAATAGCTCACCCATATGCGCACATAGAAAAAGTAGAGAATAAGCTACTATAATATTGACTAAGCATGTCTTACGAATCAGTTTCCTCGGCGTTAACTTGTATACATATTCAACAAATATTTATATTATTAGGCATGCGTTATGTCATTACTTGATGAAAACGAATTTTAGATGTTATCTTAAATAAGTTGAAGTTTTTTATGTATTTGCTTTGAGAGATTCATTTAGAGCAGGGGTACTCAACCTTTTTTTCTGCTGGGCCACATACATATCTCAGCTATTTCCTGTGGGCCGCATACATATGTCAGCTATTTCCTGTGGGCTATTCCACAGCTATTTCCTATGTTAGTTATTTAACGTGGGCCGCAACATGAGGATAAATGGGGGAAAGAGGAAAGAAATGCTTTAAAACAAAGATAACATTTGAAATTTAAAATGAGGAAAATTGATCAAAATATAACTGCTGTTTTGCCTTTTTTAGTTATTATTTTTTACATTTTCTTTTATTTTTGTCACTAACACTAAATTAGAAACATTTAAGAAGCACTTCTTCTCAATTTATGCATCAATAAACGGTTTCGTATGATTACAAATAATATAACAATCTTCATGGGATGTCTTTGTTACCGCTGTGACATTACCACTGACAAAACACATTGTTGCTGTTGCAAGGATTAATCAAGAAAGCCTATCTATCACCTCTTGAAAGAGACATTCGAGGAGAGCTGTCATTGAATGATCCCTGTTTATTGATATTTTTTAATCACTTTCGTGACTAGTCAAACAATTACTGATCCATGTTTGTTTTTCACTACAAAATAATCAACTTCTCAATCGTCTTGAAACGATCTATTTTCTTTGAATGTTTTTCGCTTGCAAGATATGAAATATAGTTAACAATTACTAATTCCACCCATAAAAGTATCGCTACTCCACTGTTGTCTGTTATCTCTAACCATAACCGATCGAAATAGAAATAAGAATATCAATTCGAACCCGTAAGACATCGACAGGAAAAAGCAAAGTGATATATTTGATTTCTTGACAAATAATTTCCCACCAAATTTTAAATACAATGTTTTTAAATAAGTAAATTTTTCATAGCAATGGACCATAGCCGGGCCACTTAAAAAGGCTTGGTGGGCCACAAGTTGAGTATCGCTGATTTAGAATATAGCTCTTCCTTTTTAAATTTACGAGAAATGGTACGCTGGTTAAAAAAAAGAGAGGAAGTCATTCCCCTCTCCCTTTGACTTTTGAGGAATAACATTTCAAAATAAAATACAAAGATAAGGCTACCTATAATAACAGTAGAATAAAGATGTTCATCCTAGCATTTCACTGTAGAAGGTTAGAACAAATCTTCAGTCACTTCTTCAGTAGACAGCATCGGTCTTTGATCAAGGCAAGTCATTTCCAGTCGACACCAGTTGTTGCGTTAACCTTACCAGATCATATAGCTCTTCTTATAGGGAAAGGTGGCTTTCCTATTATTGGTTTTTATTTCCAATTCCGTAAAGATTCTAGATTTCCTTCTGGTGCACACTATTATGGACTTTGAGGACTTGTAACAACTTTAGACTGAATTTAGATATATCTTTCCTTATGATATGATGGAAATCTAGATTTTATATTTAAAAGAATGTTAATTTTTTTTTAATTAAATTTATTTTGTTTCTCCAATTATTCATAAATAATAAAACATTCTGAAATAAGTAACCATAAAATTATTTTATTTATAATGAATATCTTTAGATATCCATGCCGTGAACCATTTACCTATATAGATCCTGACATTAAAAAGTATAGTTAAGTTTCATAAATCTGCATGAATATACAAGAACAATAAAAGAATATGTATGGAAGTTCTTTGAATTAAACAATTTAAAAACTTACAATAATTAGTTGAAGTTATTTATTAACGAAGTTTCTTCAAACGTGATCAGCCTTGACCATGGTTCAAAATTGCGAGGTCCTCATGTAAATAAGATGAGTGACGTTAATATTCACTCACTCAAACGTGATCACACAAAATCGGAAGTGCACCTATACGTACGTATTTATATTCCTAAACACACAGATATGTTAAGGTATCCGACTACGTTCAGAACCGTGATTTTGCGTGTAAATGGATAATATTTATGATATTTAGCGTCACTTAGATTAGGCAATGTATATTAAATTGGGTTAAGAATAGTATTGCAATAAAAAATTATTTAAGTACAATATTTTAACAAAAAATTAACTTAGAATAACCTTTTTTCCAAATGTTCTCCTTTTGTAAAAAATGCTTCTATTGTATTAATATTCTGCCTGTATATAGCTCAGACCTCTGTACAGAGGCTCAACTAGAATTTTTGAAATGCATAACTCGGAAGTCGGTTTATCCATGTTTTACGAAAACAGAGGGGAGAAATTTTAAGAAAATACACCGATAATTGTTTCAAATGGTTGTAACTCTGCAAATAATTTGAATTTTTCAAAAATCTTAGTTGAGCCTTTGTACAGAGGTCTGAACTATATACAAGAAAAATATTAATACAATAGAAGCGTTTTTTACAAAAAGGAAAACATTTGGAAAAAAGGTTAGTCTAAGTTAATTTTTTACCAAAAAATTGTATTTAAATAATTTATTTTAGTCATAATGTCCTTAGAACAATTTTATACATGTATTCTAATCTAAGTGACACTAAATATCATGAAAATTATACATTTATGCGCTTTTTTAAAATCATGGTTCCAAACGTAGTCGGATACCTTAACAATAGACACAGAAACATGCTTGGCAATAAAACATGTGCATATAGTACCAGATTTATCAAACTGCAGTAGATTACACTTAAATTAAACATAAAATTCCAGTGAGAAAAATAGTTCTTTATCGGACATTAATTACTAAAATGTATCCTTATTCTCCTTTATATCCCAGACTTGTAAATTGGGACTAATGTTCTTACCATATCTATTTGATTTCTAAAGTTACTTCAAGATTAAATTAAAAAAAAAAACGCACACTTGTTTCATTTTAACAACAAGGAAAGGTAAATATTACCTCTAAGCTAGCAAATTGACTTCGAGAAAGCATCAACTGGATTTAAAAGGTAATCTTCCACTTTGATTTAATTGGCAATTTACTTTTATGAAAAGTAAGCAGTCTTGCCTCATTGACATAGCTTTCACCTTAAGCCAAAATTTTGAAAAAGTTTTTAAATGAGTCGATTTATTCATTGTGCTATGATTGCTGAATAATGAATCTCTATCTAGGTTTCGATAAATTACGATAATGTTGTCTGACCATTCTACTGGGATCTCTACTAATGAGAATTGCTAATGACAGTGAGGGAAAAAAATGAAATAGAGATGATTTGATTTCAAAACCCATTTCGAAAGCTAGCTGGGAAGTTACTAACTCATTTATTTAGCTAAAAATAACTCAACCCTAGAGAGAGATATACATATGATTGTGGAATTTATTTATCTTGTCGTAAATGTTTAATGAATGACGCTTAAAATACTGTATGGTATTTGCTAATATTATTTGACAGATTTTAAGCGACAGTTGCTAATTCATATAATATTTATCACCGGCTGGTGCATTATTCAAATAATGTAATTGCAGTTTCAGTCCGTGGTTAAATTATTGTAGAAGAATGATATCGTCAATATTAATGAATAATATTTTATTCACATTACAAATTAAATTACTAATAATTGCTAATTGCGAGATAATCATTTAAATAATTACATTTTGATGCATTTCTAAAGTAATTAGAAATATAAATGCATACATTGAAAGTTGCACATAATGTATTATATGATATGCTAAATTCTTTACATTTTCTAGTTCTATAAAATTTATTTAATTAGTGCAGATATTTGAATATAATGGCTTAAGAATATCCCTAATAAGGAATAAGCAGTTGTTACTTAAATTATTTTTTAATTTTCTTTATCTTGTCTTAGAATTGATCTGAATTAGTGTTTTGTTTGGTAAATAATTTTAGTATGAGGCTAATCTGAGTATTTATTTTGTTTGTTGAATGATTTTAAGCACACATTTTCCGTGCAATACGCTTTCATTATATCGCCATAAAATCATAGTATATTGAGGTGGTAAAAGTCATGCAAAACCACATAATATGGTGTTGGATGACCATTTGTCTGGTAAAGCGCCACAGCTTTATGTTTCAATGATCCAACATGTCAATTAGAAGTACCCTGCAGAAATATTAATTCATGAGGCCTTTTTTGCATTTATAATTGTGAAAGTGTTGCCAATGCATGAGTTTGTACGTGAATTGCCCTCTTGATTATATACAATAAATGTTGATTGGGATTCAAATCAGGCGATCCAAGAGGCCAAATTGTTCACTGGAACTGTCCAAAACATTATTCTAACCGACCGCAAACAATTATGATCTGGTATCATGATGCATTTTCATTCATAAAGACGTGTAGAATATAAAATGTACTATCAACACTATTGACGTAGCACGTGTTAATCTTTCAAGCAGCTCAGCTACATCAAGCGACAAAGAGGGTATGGAAACTTGGTCTTAAGTAAATGGCCAAGTTTTCGGATAACATGGAAAAGACAACATATGCTATCAAGAACGTTGATAATACCATATTGAGTAGAGTGCTAACTATCGCATTAATGTATGTAGTGTAACGAAAGTTCCCCGTATCGAAGAGCTGTAAGGTATATAAATGAAACTTGAATTACTTTTGTATTCCTACGTTAGCGATTCGAAACCCTGGAGGGAGTTATAAATAATATTGTACATAATATGATGTATATATAATATACATTGAGATAAGGGTGTCTATTGTGTAATAGTATCTCTCGTCAGCAAAGTTTCAAAGAATGAAGTAAGTACTGAGATGTGTATGTTGAATATATATTGAAATAATAACCAATACTCAAAGATCATAAACTTAATTATAAAGGTTATTTATTTAAAAATTAGTTTTTTCTTTAAAGAGGTAATTTATTGTTTCGTTTCTGCCTAGGATTTTCCTACTTTTAAAAGTTTAGTATTTATTGTCTTTATTTTTAAAAATAATTCTCACTATTTTCATTCTTTTATTTTACCTTTGTATTATAAAAAACA
Source organism: Trichonephila inaurata madagascariensis (assembly GCA_019973955.1). Taxonomy (NCBI): domain Eukaryota; kingdom Metazoa; phylum Arthropoda; class Arachnida; order Araneae; family Nephilidae; genus Trichonephila; species Trichonephila inaurata. The sequence continues at coordinate 62,450 of BMAV01011934.1, read as the reverse complement.
CAAGTTAATTTTCTTCACAAATAAACAAACAAAAAAAGAATACTTTTATAGTTAATTTCCTATTTTCTGCAAAACAGTGTGAAAAAAATGAAATCCTTATTGTTTCATTTTTTAACAACTCGATTTTTTCTCCAATATCTTCTGGACCTCATAGCTGTGTCTGTAGTGACTGGATTAAAATTGAATGGGTTCGTAAAAGCGCATAATAATATTTTTCCAAAGAAAAACTAAGCCTATTTTGATAGAAGATGGATAGTAGAGGACCATATTTCATCTTGATACATTTCTTTGACATATCTGTAATATTTTCGGCTCGATTTGTGAGACTGTTAAAAACTATCATTAACAGTAACTGGATTATTATGGAACCATTATGTTTCTCTTGTGCTTGTCCATATATCATCTCTTTTTAGACGAAATCCTCGATAATTATTACAGTTTTAAGTCTTTGATGTTTGTATGCATTGTAATTAATATTTAAAGAAAGTGTTTGTTCTTAAGATCAATAAGTATTTTTTTCTCTTCATTTTTAAGGAGTTAGTCATGTGATTTCTTTGGAATCTGTAAGGGGTATTTTAAAGACATGAGCAATCTTTATTGCCCGTTGTACAACTATGTAAGGGTTAAAAGCGTACGTAATTCTATAATGTAAACACAAACAGTATATTCGACATTGTTTAGATTAGACAATTTTATATTTAAATATTACAAAATTTATATTTAAATATATTTCTCTTGTGATACACTTATTAATTTTAAGTATTATTTAAATTATACTTTTTTTTAAATGTTACATACTTACTAATGAGTACTGGCTTGAAACTTAGAAAACAAAATATTTTTGTGTTTGGAATATATATATATATATATCCTTCTCGAATAGTCGATTTATTTCTTTAAAGTCATTTCACGTTGGGTGTTTACTGTGGAAGGTTGAATTTTAGATCTCCAGTAATTATTTTACACGTAAGTTTTTTTTTTTAATTTTATTATTATTATTCCTCTCCTTGAGACATTCATTATTGTTCTATTTTCTTAGCTTCATTTTAATATATTATCAGGTTTTTCTTCCACGTGTTGTATTAGACTTAACTTTTCAACTTTTTTTTTTTCCTATTATGTCGAAAGTTTCTGCTGTACGGTGAAGGTTGGATCCATAAAGCATTTCTAACCCTAATTCGCTGGCCTAATTTAGCGACACAGCTTTAGAAATCATAATAGGTCTCCAGTTTAGTCCAAAGACTTTTTTGTATCTACATTTGTTGTGTCTGGTGAATTCCAATTTCTTCCTGCTTTAGCACTGTCGGTTTTAAACTTCTTCACTTTTATTATATATAAATCTCTTACGTATATACAAAATTCTGGTTTAATTTAAAAGAACCACACATAGTTTTTACAGTAATGAGTTCATCCTGAAGTACCTTCCAAATATTATCACAAGTTTAAAGCTGAAGATGCATGATAAGTAATAAAATATTACAAAGAAGAAAATAAAAACTACTATAAATACTACTGAATTTTAAAAATATTTACAAAAATAATGGAGGCTAAGAAACTCCCCACGAGATGTATTGAAAGGATGCCATATTTCAATACTTATGTAAAACAGTTTACCTCTCAATTTATGTTGCTAATATAAAACTGTTTATAACAGTTTTCTTCATAATATATTAAAAAATTATTTTACCATAATTTACGTAAGTGTTATAACAGGATTTCTTTAAAAAAATACTCTCTAGTGTACTATATAGTCTACTTTTATATTTATTTGAGCTTTGTCTATCATTTGTGAACTTAACCAAAGTGTTGCTTGTTTGCAAAATTTTAAAAAAAAAGTTTCATATATGTGAGGTGAGGGTTCACACGTCACCTCGAGTTGGGAATGAAGAAAACACAGAAATATTTCGTATTTTTAAACGTTTAATAAATTAAATAGAAGACGTTAATAGACACTGCCACACCAATTGGTGGGAGGATATTCTCATAGGAAGTTCCCATGTATTCTCGTAAGAAGTCACAAAAGTGAAATAACATTCTCCCTAAAAAAATTTTTTAACACTTAGAATCAGTAATATTAAACTCGCTGGTGAAACAACTTATATGATGATACTTTTAAACACGCAGCAATAGTTACTCTTTAAACGGAAGCAATTTATTGCGTTGTATCGTATCTGAAAATAAAGGAGGTTTTAGTAATTTCATTTTTATATTCATATGAAAATAATTGTTTTAGTTAATTAAGAAAAGAAAATCTATGAATGAATAGAATTAAAGAATACTATACAAGAAATATTTCGGTTCCGTCACTTATATTAAAAGAAAAGTCATCTAAAGAAATGCCCCTTGAAATACACGACTCATTTTTATTTTCACACAGCGAAAATGAATTTTCGTTTTCATCATAATTTAAGGTTTTTTTATTAAAAACCTTAAATTATAGCGAAAATTAATTTTTATTCAGGAAAATATACTCACACGACCTCATCAGCCATAATAACTTAGACATATCGTACTTGAAGTTTTAATCATAAACTGTAGTAGTTATATTTAGATAAGATAAATATTACTATCATACATTGTACATTTCATTCTCAAAATTATATGTATATCATATTCATATCTCTACATATGTGTCAGGTAAATTCAAGAAATGAAAAATTTACACATTTTGAATAAACTGCTGTTTCTAATAAATGAAACTCCATGAAGGAATCATGAGAATTAAATGAAATTTAATGCAAAAACGACGTATTAATACGAATAAATGAGACAAAGCAAAAAGACAATATTAAGTGTCCGAAATCAGCATTTGGTGTAGCCACCACGTGCTGCAATAAGTGCTGCTATTCGGCGTGGCATGAAGTCAAACAAATTTTGAATGACTGATTGTGGAAGAGAATTCCATATTGCGTGTATGCGCCTCAGAAGTTCGTCTTTTGAAGCTGCAGGACGCGGATCACGAGCGAGACGCCGACCAACCAAATTCCACACGTTCCCAATAAACGACATATCTGGCTAATAAATAAGCAAGGAAAAAATTGCATGTGTTGGAATGAACAGAAGTCTCGAAAAGTATTTGCAACATGTAGGCGTGCATTATCCTGATGAAAGACAGCTCAAGGGATGCCTTGAAAAAAACAAACGACTTCGAGCTTGACCACTTCACGGACGCACCTGTTGCTATTGAGATTACCCTCAATTCGTAGTAATTTGGATCGTCCATGAGGTGAAATCGCACCCCAAACTATAACTCTGGGTGTTAGGACAATATGTCGTCCGATAACGCACTCTGGAAGGCAGAGTTCACGGCATAGCGTCTAACACGAATGCGGCCTTCATGGTCGTCCAAATTGAAGCATGGTTCATCTGAAAAGACAGCTTGGTGCCAATCAGCTTGCCAGGCTCTGTGCTCATCAGCCCATTGTACACACAGCCGTCGATGGCTTGCCGTGAGGGGGATCCTGTATAAAGGCACCCTTCCACGCAATACACGGTGTAGCAGACGTCGACGAATAGACGAAGCCGACATTAATACACCTGTAGCAGTAGACCAACGTGCTGCCAACTGCCTGGAGGAAGCTGTACGGTCATTCACCGCCATGCGGAGCAGGTGGCAGGTGCACGCTGGCATTACCTTCCGTCATCCACTGCCAGTTTTTCAAATTCTTCGGTGCTCATCGGTTCACTGCTTCCAAACTCGCATCACTGTGGAACTGTTCCTCTGCACACGAGCTCCTTTTGGGCGATAGGAAAATCCGCCTTCTTGAAGGGCTATAATCCTTCCAGTTCAAACTTCGTAAGTTGGAATTTCACCTTATTTCGTCGTGAAGGCATATTTAGATCTGCCTAAACGTTCGTCACTAACAAATAATCAATAACTATTTTCAACGTCTCACTACAGCCCTCTATTTATACGCTTTCAGCATCAGTTCAGATGGCACTGCGCACGCCACGCAGTGGCTCTGAAACTTTACTATTTTACGTAACGTCATATACTTGATATTTCCTGCACAGTTCATTTAATTCTGATGATTCCTTCATGCTGTTGCATTATCTTACAAACAGCAGTGTATATTACATATACTAAGCAATGATTTGTAACAAATTATGGACATTAATTAATACGTGATAAATGACAAGCTGCATAAACATAAAACTTGGGATCAATAAATATGTCAATAAGTACATATAACATTGTATTTTTTAATAATTATCAAAATTAATAATTTAACTTTACTCGAAAGATGCTATAGTCAGAAAATGACAATCATAGTTAAAATTCAATCCACAAAGTTAATCGGTATTTAAAAAAGAGACATAAATCAATATTTTAAAATGACTATAAAAACCAAATAAAATATCCAATATTCAAGGATTTTTTTTTAAATTTAATTTTAAAGGGCAACTTTAAGAAATAGATCAAATCAATTAGTCTATAACAAATTCAAATAGAGGCGCAAAACTGCAAATGTTGATTTGTTTATATCGCAATAAAAAATTTTAAAAAAGGAAAGGATTTTTTTTCATGGTTTAAAGGCAAAAAAAAAATAAATAAATATTTTTTTATTTGGTATAAAAGCATCGAAAAATATTTGCCAAAATATTTTGCGGTGTTTTTAAATCAGTTTGTTTTGGAGGCTACAGCAGAAGTCAAAAGTATAAGCTAGATTGAAAAAGCACACATGTTCTTACATACTGCCTAAGAGGAAAGCTTCTAAAATATTTATTTGAAAACCATTTCGGTATCTTTATAAATATTTATTTTTTGATACGGAAACCTTTAAGTATTTTTTTAATGTTTGCAGTGTAGTTTTCCATTTCGACACAATGGTACAAATGCATTTGCAGTTTTTAAATGCATTATAGTACGCTTTGCGCGTTGCTGTATTATAAGCTTTTCTTTCTCTAAAAAAGAGTTTAAACTCACATATACTTTTGGATATTATACATTTTATAAAAATCAAATTTATTTTAGAGTGAATAAAAATGTTAACGTGTATTTAAATGCATGTTATGTTAGAATTTTTTAATACAGATGACCATCTTTTAAAAGCGTGAAACAAGAAATGTTGTGTAAGATTTATCAAAAATTGAAAATATATTTCATTCTACCAGGATAAAAAGAAGTAGTAAACATTGAAATTAATGCGGCTTTTTTAGATATTTCAATATACAATTATGATTTATTTGTTGTTGCAGAACATGTATAAAAATGGGATTGCTGTCTCAAAAATAATCACACAGCCTCTTTTTTTAGAAATAAACTTTACTTTTATTGGAAACAGAAGAGACTAATCATAGTGAAAAACATATATTTCAAAATCCAGAGCAATGTTCTAGCACCTAAGTATTATTCCGCCGACCAAGTTTGATAAATGAAAAGATGTCACTAATTCAAAGAATGTCACCAAAAGATGTCATTATTGTTATAAGCCTTGTCTAAATAAAAAATAGATATATGCGATTGTATCAGCATGAATCCAGCCATAGCAGAGCCATCAAACAGGAACACAAATAACGGTACGAAGTATACACTGCATACAAGGTTAAACAGTGAAACCTATTAGTGGTAGAGGAAATTAAATGGAAGTAAAGTCAAGCCATACAAAAATACATCCAGATCGGAACAATGTGTGATAGTACAGTTTCTGATTGCATGTTGTAAATTGAATGCGGACGTCTAGCTTCGAATAGTGGCAGTCTATGATGAGTACTGTTTAGATCGAACGTTTTGGAACAGTTAGTGTGTAAGAGTTTTTGACTAGGGCAGCAAATGATATCGGATCTCCCTGACAATATCCACCCACACATCTCCCGTAAAACCAAGTTAACTTTAAGAAAAAAAAATCCGTTGGTAAATGTTAGAACATCCATCGTACATTCCGTATTTCTCACCCAAGGACCTCTAAACTATTAAGCCAGTGTTTCTCACTTTCAGTGTTTGCGACACAATATTCAATCATAATTTGCATCGCGCTCCCTTCATACAATAACGAGGTATAAAATTCAAGCATGCTATACTTCGACGCTAAACCTACAATACGAATTTAACCCCTTTCCCGACGAATATAAACGCCTCACTCAGCCAGTGTTTTAATTGCCCTAGACGTATATATACGTCTTTCCAAAGTGCTATCTTTTCTGTGAACTGCCATCAAGAAAATTATTTTAGAGGATTTTTGATTATTTATTCCTTTTTTACACCCCTCATTACACCACATACGTTTGCCTATATGCTAAACTGTGGCATTGGGGAACGAATCGCGTAATTTTTAATCAGCATTTAAGGGATTAATTGTAAACCGCACAAATTATCAAGATAAGTGTTAATTAATTGGCATATGATTTTATATGGCAAATCTATGGGGCCACTGGTAATTATTAAACTTGTCCTTAACTTAGTATTGTTAAAAATTAATTATAAAATAGTTTGTGCAGCACTGATTCATTTATAAGTGTAATATAGTGTAAAAGAGTATTTTATTTTATTTTTTATTTTTTTGTTATGTCAAAAAATTTATTTATTTTTTTTTTACTCTCAGTAAGTTAATTATTATTCAAAATAATATCTTCTTTTTGACTTTTAAATACGCTCGCGCCCCCCTAGGGGGGCGAGTCCCACAGTTTGAGAAACACTGTATTTGGCCACAGAAGACAGTACTACGTTTCTATTTGGAGGATGAAATGAGGGAAGATGGGCAGCACTTCCTCGAGAAACAACACGTTCTTTCTAGAGCAGTGTTTCTCAAACTGCGGGGCGCGCCCCCCTTGAAGGGCGTGACAACTCTACGAAGGGGGCGCGAGCATATTGAAAAGTCGAAAACAAAAGATTATTTAAAAAAATTAAGTAAATAAACAAAATACATTGTAACATAATAAAAATTGAAATATGAATTTACGCTGATATATTATACTTATAAATGTATCAGTGCTACATAATGTTTTTTATAATTTCTTTAACAGTATTAAGTTAAGAACAAGTTTAATAATTACCATTGACCCCATGTAACTCTGTCAAATATAAAATCACATACAAAAATCAACACTTATCGGTTAACACTTTGTACAGTTTATAATTAAAAAATCCCTTGGCTTCCTATTAAAAGTTACGCGATTCGCTTCCCAATGTCAACCATTTTCAACGTAGGCGCGCATATGTAATGTACTGAGTGTGAGTGTATGTGTGGGGTGAAGGAATAAAGAAGCAAATAGCCTGAAATAAGAGAAAATCCTTCGCAAACATTCACAAGGTCCTTTTATTGCATTCCAAAGCCTTCGGAATAATTTTATGGACAGCAGTGCACAGAAAAGGTCTTACTTCGGAAAGACGTATATATACGTCCCGGCAAATTAATGCTCTGGCTGACAGAAATGTTTATATACTCCGGTGGCACTTAGGAGGTTAAAGTCGTATCGTAGTTTTATCATCAAAGTATATTATTGAATTTAATACATTGTTATTGTTTAAGGGGGGCGCGACTAAAATTATGATTGAATATTGGGTCGCGAACATTGAAACTTTGAGAAGCCCTGTTCTAGAGTGAAGACATAAACCTGCTGGCTGAACGATGGGAGCTGTGTTAAAACCCCCAGAGTGATTGGTTTCTTTTGATTTACAAATAAATAATTTTTGTTAAACTTGAACGCTTTTCATTTGGGCAACCCTTATATTATATATGAACGTGTGCGGGAACGGGTTTTCACATTTGGCTGCACATCGTGGCATTTGGCAATGCCTCTTGATTTGACGATGGTGTAATACGAAAATACTTAACGTTCTGAGTCATGACATGAGGCAAAGCCTACTCATCCTTTCATCATGAGAATTTTCCATCATTTACGAAGTTGTTACTATGGATAATTACAATAAGAAGTTTTTAATTACAAGTTTTTTTTGAAGCTGTAAAAACATATTAATGTATATACTTTCGAACATGACAATGAAATAATGTGAACTTTACATTTGAGGTGGTGCTTTACTCTTCCAACTTCCACATCACACTAATCGAGATTTTATGGACCAACTGAATTTGATGTACCATACTGCAGTGCTTCTCAAAGTTTCAATATTCGCGACCCAATGTTCAATCATAATTTTCATCTCGCCCCCCTCATACAATAACAATGTATTGAATTCAATTGTACTATATTTTGATACTACGATACGACTTTAACCTCTTAAGTGCCACTGGCGTATATAAACGTCTCACTCAAGTGCGCTAATTGCACCGGACGTATATATACGTCTTTTCGAAGTACGATATTTTCTGTGCACTGTTATCCATAAAATTATTCCGAAAGATTTGGAAATGAATAAAAGGCCCTTGGCAGTGTTTGCATTGAATTTACTCATTTCAGAGGCTCTTTTTTATTTATTCCTTTTCTCCCCGTAACTTTTAATCGGCAGTAAAGGGATTTATTATAAACCGTACGAATTATCAAGATAAGAGTTTATTTTTGTATATAATTTTGCATATAATTTTATATATGACAATCCTATAGGTTACTGGTAATTATTAAACTTGTTCTTAACTTAGTATATTGATTAATTAGTTATAAAATACATTGTGTAGCACTGATATATTTATAAGTGTAATACTCAGTATAAATATATATTTTATTTTTTGTGTCAGAATGTATTTTGTTTGTTTACTTTCAGTAAGTTAATAAATTTTTTAAAAATAATCTTTTGTTTTTGACTTTTCAATATGCTTGGGCCCCCCTCGTAGAATTGCCACGCCCCCAAGGGATGGCTCGCCCCACAGTTTTCGAAACGCTGCCATGACGTAAACAAGATTACTTAATTTCTGTGTTTTTGATAAAAGATAAGAATCAAGATCGTAACATTTTGGTTTGTATAGGCTTAACATTAGATTGCCCAAGGAAGTCATTTTGACTGCTTTTTAATTTCCATTAGAAAAACCATTACATATATAATGCACAATTTCATAGAATTTTTTAGAATATATTTTTTCCCAAGTGAAGTTAGCTTTTTTATTGTTAATAGTTAATAATAACTTGTTATATGACTGTAAATAATATTATAAATTTTATATATAAAAGTTAACTTTAAACAAATTTCTTTACTCATTAATCATTCTTTTACATTTTCACTGCTTTGGGGCAATATATGTACGTATTAAGTTTCCTTCTTTCTAGTGTTAATAATGAAATTCAAGTCTTGAACAGTCAAGATATTTTATATTTGAAGAAAGTATGATATTTTCACTAGTTCTTATTTATTTTCCAAATGCAGACAGTAATCATAAATTTTAATAAAATTCCAGTGGCATGAAATATTTTAATATATAGACTTCCTCATTATTAATAATTATTTTCAGTTTGTTTTCCTCGAGACATGTTTTTAAACTTGGAGCACCTGTGTGATTTGCGAAAATAAAACATCCAGTAAGAATTTTTAAAGAAATAGTACTCAGACGCGCTAATTAAAACTTATATTAGGGAAATGTATTATTATTTTTTTACCTGTTCTTACTTACTTTTCTATTTACACGAAGAAATTTTATTTTTTCATGAATTACGTAGGACTTAAAGTAATTTAATCTTAAAATCCAGATAATTTTTATAAAAATGCAGACATTTAAAAAAAAATGCCAAAGACAACTAAAAGGAGATAAACACTATATAAACTCTAAAAGGTTACGCTTGATTAGATTTTCTACCTGGAAAGAGAGCACATTTCAATGCAGCCCCCTATGTTTTGTCTGAGTAAAATCAAAATAAGCCCCCAGTGGAATTGGTTCGAAATAAAAAAGAAATCGAATCAGGTTCAGTGAACTCTTTTCTATCCGCTCAATTAATCTAAATTCCATTTTACTCTGAGTTGGTCAAACCTGGATCTCTTTTTTTTTTCTGGAGAGAAAATTGCCTCTACTCTAAAATTTGTTCCCTGAGTGTAAGTAAACTTTTCACTGTTTTTCTAGTCAATCAACCCTTAAGGTATCCGACTACGTTCGGAACCATGATTTTTCAAAAGCGTATAATTGGATAATATTTATTATGTTTAGTGTCACTTAGATTAGAAAATGTAAATAAAATTGTTTTAAGAATAGTATTACAATACAAAATTATTTAAGTACAATATTTTGACAAAATATGAACAAAGAATGACCCATTTTCAAAACATTCTCCTTTTGTGAAAAATGCTTCTATTATAGTAATATTTTGCCTGTATATAGCGCAGACTTCTGTACAGAGGCTCAACTAGAATTTTTGAAATATCTAACTTAGAAATGGGTTTATCTATGTTTTACAACAGATGAGAGAAATTTTAAGAAAAAACTGTCTATAATTCTTTCAATGGGTTGTAACTCTGAAAATAATATGAAGTTTTCAAAAATCGTAGTTGAGCCTCTGGTCAGAGGTCTGAGCTATAGACAAGCAAAATATTTTTATAATAGAAGCATTTTTCACAAAAGGAGAACATTTTGAAAAAAAGTTATTCTAAGTTATTTTTTTGTCGAAATATAGTATTTAAATTTATTTTTTTTTGTCCATATGTCCTAAAAACAATTTGATACATGTATTATATTCTAAATATCATACTTATCCATCATATTTATCTATTTATGCGCCTTTTTAAAATCACGGTTCCGAACGTAGTCGGATACCTTAAAGAAAATATCACATCATCAAGTTTGAAGAAATTGTATTTCATCGAATAAGGAGATATGACATGTCTGCAAAATGTATCAACCGTGTATATTCATAGCATTGTTCGCAAAAAATTTCAAGCGTTAAAAACCGATACATATATGTTTCATATACTAATAGTAAGAAAGAAGTTTAAATAGAGAACTAAAATGGGGGAGATCACTATGTGTTGAAGTAAAAATTTAACGGCATTATATTCGACCATTTTTTTTTTAAATTTCGTGAAATTTCTTTGAAACATTATCACAGAATATTTGATGTTTATAAAAATAAATTCTAAGCCAGTTTCGTTTCACTATATTTCGAACATATGAAGTGATATAACGTAAAAATACCAGTGAAAACATATGTTTTTAAAAAATAACACAACTGTCGTATCATCTAAATTAAATATATTGGGTTGTCCCAAATTTTTTGAAGTTGCATTAAAGACAGCTCTAAATATATCAAAATGACCGAAAAAAATGGCACGAGTACACAATCTAAAAAACAATTCTACAGGCATATTCGGGTAAAAGTTTGATTTTGATACGTTGATTGTTGTCAGCTTTATACACCTTGGATATGGAAGCAAAAAAAAAAAAAAAAAAATTCAGTTCAGGCTCTGAATGTTTTACCGGAAAGACAAATAATACATAAGTGGCTAACAAGCACTAATGTATAATTAGAGGCTAACAGGCTACACTGTTTATTTCGAAGGTATTGTAGCTGAAAGAAATGTGAGAAAGTAATTTGCCATGTGTGTGTGTGTGTGTGATTAACTCTTTATCTACCAACGATACTTATAAATACCACTCACTTTAAAATTACATAGAATAACTATTTTTACGAATACTCTGGCAATACTTAGCAGGGATATTCTTTGAAATTCACTCTTCCAAGATAATATGGTAGTACGGGTTCTATGATAAGTATTTTGGCGGGTAAGGCGAATACTTTTATAGCAGAAATTGAAATTTCAGCAGATTGTGAAGAATGTCATTTTTGTTCAGAAAAAATAGTTAATTTCAAAGGGTAAGTGTCTTATGTTTTTATATGTTAATGAAGACCTTAGAAAACGATTTGACTATTTATTTTAAGTGAACAGTGTATATAATTAATTTTACAATTGAATATCTCTTTAATTAATTAATTAGCTCTAACGGATTAAATTTCCCAAAATTGAGTATTTTATTTATTTATATCCCTGAACTTTCAATGTATTGATCCAAAAAAAAATATTACATGAAAAAAACTGCAGTAAATCATAATGCGGTAGATAAAGGGTTAAAGCAGGTGATTTAAACCCTGAAGTTCAAAAACGCTCTGGTGAGCTCTCCACAACAGTAGAATTGTAGAATAAAACACTGATAGAGACCCATAACCTATGGGTATATTGTGAAAGTTAGTTACGCAGCCCATGTTGATGTATGATTCCTTAAAACGTAACTGATAATAATTTGATGGATTTCAATGCCCTTTACGACTCGCTCTACAAACATTACAAATAGACCTCATTTTTGAAACAAATTGTGACGGCAGGTCAGAAATGAATAATTTATAAATATATTGAGTAAAATTTCTTGGAAAAAGCAGAATAAACTGCATTAAGTCACTCCAATATTCGGTCTTCATCCAAAGAAGGCAATGTTCTGAGACTGATGGAATTAGACAGGAATTCTGCATGATGAGCTTTTATCAATCAGCAGGATGGTAGATCCAGAGTATTGCTCCAATTCAGATGAATTAAGTGCAGTAATAACCGCACATCCGGTATAGAAAGTGACGCTTACTGATGTGCTGTGAGGACTGGATTCAAAACCCTGAGAAAATATGGGTGTTGGTAAATGTATGATGACTTTACGGTATGGGTACACTAAATATTCATCGAGCGACGAATCTTCTAATGAGGTTGGTGGAAGGGAAAGAGAGGAAGTAAACCCCTGACCCCTGGATTATCAGGGTGGAATCAAGCGAAATTGTACTTTCACCTGCATTGAGCTCAAGGCAATGGCTAAAGATAGGAATACAATGAACCTTTTTCCACGATTAATATCGTGGCTGAGGTAGCCTAGTGGTATAGGTATCGGAAGCTGACTGGCTTGTCACGAGTTCGAGCCCAGTACCACTGAAGGCCCGCTGTGTAAGGGAGCGATGCACGTTGAATCTGCCGAGAGATCAAACGTCCTGTAACGGGGTTTTTCCGGGTCTTTCAACTTATCCTCTTAGGTAATCTTTGGGGCCATCAATTGAGTTATTTCACTGCAGCCAACACTCTCAAGTAGAAACCTTGATATTCAGATTAGTTAGTAGATATATAGTGGAAGTTTAGTAATCGAAGAGAAGAAAGGAAGAAGAAGGAGGAAAGGAAGCTGAGATGCTGAAGTCCATGAACTTATGGTAAGGATCTGAACTTAGAAGCGAAATTATAGAACGGGCTTCAGCGAGTCAAAGAAATTAAGGTAATTGAGATTCAGAGGATAACTTTACTTAAAGTTAAGCGGTTAGAGTTCCAGGGGCTTATTCACATAAGATTTAGGGTTACGATATATCACTCCTGATTTTCTTCCTAGAGTAAGATTGTCTTTAATTATTATAATTGATAATAATAAATTAATTTTATTATGGCTAGCTTGGGTCATCAATCATTAACTCCCACATATCTAGGCCGAGTAGATGAAGAGATGGTTTCCCCAGGTATAGGGGGTTATCACAGTCTGCCCATTGGTGTGGTGTGGTGTGGTTGTTAGGAGAGAGGGTGCCAGCTCAGGTGTCGTCCTCGTCACTTGGACATGATTAAAAATTACGAGGTCCGTCGCCAAAAGTCCTCGTGTAGCTGAACAGTGCGACGTTAATATTCATTCATTCACCCACGATTAATATCATGAATCTCAATCTGATGTTACTGTCTATTAGGTGGGATAAGAACAACAACAAATGCAGTAATTGAATGAAAACGTCCGTAAATAGCGAATTTTTCTGGGCATTATGTTCATTAACATAAAATTGTTGAATCCTAATTGGGATGTTCTACCTAATCCAACATATTCATCAGACCTCGCGCCATCTAATTTCTGTCTATTTCGATCATTAAATATTTCATGAATAGGAAATCCTTCAATACTCTGGTCGGGATAGAAAGATTCTTTGCTGAAAAACTGAGAGGTTTTGGAAAGACGGGGATTGGAAGTTGCCTGAAATTGGAGTAAAGTTGCAAAATAGAAGGCAACTATATAGTTTAATAAATGTGTTCTAAAACTTAAATCTCCTGCGTTTCAACTTACCTCAATTATCAACACGCACTTTCTGGAGAATCTTGTTCAGATTTAATAGCTTTGGAGTGCAATTCATTAAAATAATTAAAATAAAGCAATATATTTTAGCATATCCATTTTAAATACCTGTAGAAAAACTGCATGAGAAGAGTTAGTCATAGAGTATTTCATTAATTTAATTTAATTGCGGAAAATATAATTCATTCTATTTTCTATCTTCATTTTCAGTTCATTAGTGGTTTGATTGCTTAATTTGCATGATTTTCTAAGCTTCAAATAGTTTTAAAATATTTTCCTTTAATCAGTATTTAATTTCATTGTAAGTTTTAATTTAGATTTATTTCCCTTTTAGCAGAATTAAATTTCGAAATAATTGTTTGTACATTAATTTAAATTTTATTTAAACACTGTTTCAGACTCATTAAAGTCCTCAAATATAAATTCAATAATTTTAAGTAAAACTGTCGAAAGAAAATTTTGCTTTTTAATATTTATTTTAAATCCTATATTACATTTAATTAAGTTTCCAGCTGAAAATAGGATAGGACAGTTTCAAACATTCTCAAAACATTCATTGAGTAACATTAATTTCTAATCCTCCATTGAATACTAACAGGAAAAGAAAATTAATTTTTATGTAAAGCTCTGTCACGAAAAGATACATATAAAATTTGTAACTAGGTGTTAAAACTAAGCAAATATTTATTTTTAATTCCTGACAATAAGTTTTTAATCCAAAAAGGTTTTAGAGGGTTGCTTACAAAATTTTGAATAACTTCAGCTTCTTCTTCAATATTATTTCATTAAGTGGCTCGGGATTTTATTGTGGGTGTATGTTTGTGTTTGAGTCTCTGTTTGTGATGCAGATAAAAATATATTCATTTTTATTGCCGTAATTTTCTGGCAAAATGTACGTATCTATACATTATTAATAAGGTTAATAAGGACTTAACACAAAAAATTAAATGAATTTTAGTTAGATATGCGATGATGATTTTAATTATTATTTATATAAGATATTTTCCAAAATTTTTAACGTTTTTATTTATGGTTCCGATATTTTAATTTTTTTCTTTGAAAGACTAGTATTTTAATGAACAAAATTTTTATATGAAACTAAGTAATAAAATACAGATTTTAGGTGTCTATTTAAACTAAATAGCTGCTTCAACTTATAATATATGTAGGAAACGATTTCATTTTATTATTTATAGCTGACTTTTTTTACGTACAACCGTTTTCTTGGCATTACAGGTATAAGTAAACCGAAGAAAAATTAAATCCTTGGTTACCAATTTTAATGAAGGAAATATATTTTCAGATAGACTTTTAAAATATTTTAAGGGATAATTCAATAGTTCATGAATAACACTTTCAAAAAAATTATGTTGCTTAAATGCTGCCATTCCCTTTTAAGATAAGTTTTTAACATCTGATAAGTATAAAAACTTTTAAAATTTTTAAAATAATAAGTAAAATCAAAGAATTTAGAATTAAAATCAATATTCAGCAAAATTATACATACAAATTTCACTCGAAATACTAAAATACCTCTTTTAAACCTTAGTTAAGTGTATTTTATCAATAAGTAAAATAGCGTTGTTTTAAAAATGTTATTTTTACCCATATTGTGATTTACGAAGTCAGGTACTTCTATTTCAATTGTAAGAGATTTTAACAAGTTTGGTTGTATATATTTGTAATCCCCAATCAAAGGCTGCGGTTTCAAACAGTTGGAAACGTTAATGAATATACTTAATTATTTATTTAACGATACGCTTTTCATTAAAATGGTTGGTTAGGCAGTATTCTGCAGAGAATACTATTCTCAGTCAACTACAAGATTACAGTCATTCTAATTGAAGTACAACATGCATTTACAAATTGCAACTCAATTATTTTGCTTAACCGCTACATAATACTTTTTGAATTTATTAGTAATCTAATAACCCTTTTTTCAACATTACTTTTTCTTCATGCTGTGTATATAACAATGATAAATTTACAAGACTATTTATTCAAAAATTTCAGCTTTTTGTTCCTTATATTTCTAGATTTTATGTACCTTCTAAGAGTATTAAATGCTGACTGTTCGAACATCATTTTCTTCGGCATATATGAGCTTATAACTATCGAGAAATGAGTATAAGTTCCATTGGATACGATTCTGTGAATTTAAAGTTGTTAGCACTTAAATGGAGCATGGTCTTATTGCCATCAGATGGCTTATGGCAGAAGGGGGAATAATTATGTAATAGATTTCGAATATAAATTTAGCTACAATTATTCTCCATAGTTTTTATTAAATAAAAAATATTAAAAATATACTAACCAGATTTTTTTTTCTTAAAAGCATTATTAAAAATATCCAATCAGTTCTGAAGTTTCAGAGAATTTTATGCTCCCATAAAGTTACTGACAAAAATCATTTCAAGCATTAACGTAAGACTTCATAAAATCCTTATTATTTAGGTAATATAAATATAATATACATGACAGTAAAGTTCAAAACAATATAATTATAAAAATGAGGAGTTAATAATTTTCATAAACGTAAGACACTATATTTCTAAACTTTTAAATAAAAATGAAATATATTCAAAATCTTAAGTACCACAATTTTCTAAAAATGCACTCTTTTAGGAAATATTACAAGGAGTAATTTTGGTGCTTTTCCGTTTCGCCGACGCAGGTGATAAAGTTGCCAAAAATGCTACAACCAACGCCAAACCGAATATTTCTACTAGTAACCATTTACCAACACATTTTCAAAACAAGTAGTGGTATTTTCTTAACAGTAACGTCTTCTTCGTATTGCATCGAAAATGGTTAAAAAGCCCATCGAGAACAAAAATGTATTATTATTCTTTAAACTTTTACTGTGTGTTGTGGGCAGTAACGCTAACTTGTTGAGATTTGCTACGGAGGAACGGAAAAGTTCTGTAATACTTTTTACCTTTATAATTTAAATTTTGAAAAATCTACTTTTCCCCCCTAGTTTCAAATGTGTGCTTTGTGCATAAGGTACTACATCAAGCTATAAAAAACCGTGATAATACTTTTTATGGAAACAATTTGTGCAATTAATTCGTTTTTAATTTATTTTTAGCCCACCCCCTTTTTTTTTAAAAAAAAATAAATAAATAATAAGTGTACCTAAGCATTTCAGTTATATAGATATATAACAGTATGTTTTCAGTATCATTAGAAAATCGTATTTTCTATTTATTTATATATATATATATTCTATATAAAAATAATCAATATTTCTAATGTAAAAAATAATATGTATATTCTTTAAATACTTGGAAAAATGATTTAATAACAAGGTTAGCGAAATATTGTATGAAAGAAGGTTCACAACAAACCACTTAATAGAAGTTCTTTATTTTTCTCACCTTAAAAGTTTTATCTTCATTGTTCCTTTTGCATTGTAAAAAAAGTTCCGCAAAAGCAGTAAGGATTTTGATTTGCATATCAGGATCGAAATAATACAATTCTGTGGATTTTATTTTTTTTCCACATATCTTTTTTAGAGTTTTTTTGTTTATGAAGCAGTTTCTTTTGTTAAACTCAAGCATGCTCCGTGAATTGAAAAGAGTTTAAAGATAATTCAATCAGCTTTTGAGATATTTTTGAAGTATTGTTGCCTTAAATAACAATTTTTTCGCTTTAAGATATTGAAATATTTTGTCTCCTAAAATATTAGAATAAATTAATATTCCGGTATTGAAATTATTTGATTATAAGGTATTTTCAGCGCTTTTTTTAATTTTAACGTTGCATTTTCTACTTTTTTGTTTATAATTTGAGTTTGTGGCTGCAGAAATATACAATAGAAATACTTCATTACAAGAAAATTGCATAAATATGCTAGTAAAGCTAAATGATTTTTTGGCTTCTGTTTTTGATAGAATCGTCATATTTATCAAGTAATCGTAAGAGAATTCATTTTAAAGACTGTTCCCACCTATTATTTTGAAAATTTATTCAGCTTCTTTATACATAAAAGTTTATATATTTCACTAAATAGTTCACGAAAATGCTAAAAGTTCAAATATAATATATATTTATTACAACTTTTACACATAGTATGCATATAATATGTCCCTTATTTGGCCCAAACCTTTCAACTCAAATATTTGAAAATTTTGAGTATAACATGTTATGAATTGATAAATAAACTAATAAAAATTATATATAATTTTATTAATTAAATCTTATAATGAGGTGCAAACGTAATACTTCTTTTCATATTAATGTTTGTTGGTTAAGGATTGGAAGTTACAGAAGTAGTACTTCAATCTCATTCAATCCAATTACAAATGCAATTTAAAAAAATAATATGTATAGCAGCGGTTCTTAAACTTTCAGTCGCCGCGGTCCTATTTTATGTTTCAATCTAATATTGCTGAGCCCCAAGATATTTTACCTTCCCCTGACCTAATACAGAGAAATACATTTAACATAAAAACGTGGTTTAGACAAAATATTGGTTAACACGAGCTAATGCAGCGGTCCCGATTAATTACTATGTATTTCCATGTATTCTTTTTTTTTAACACAAAACAAAAATTACTTAACACGAAAAGATTTTTCTTCTGGAGAAGAAGGAAATTGAAACTGAACCGACATTTAATGAAATGTTTGAGAAAGGGTCTGTATTATTAGTTTATATCCTAATGTATCATCGGAAGAATTCGTTAAAGTAGATGATGTTAATGTGTGCACACCCCCAATTTTGCCAAAGACTATTTGGAGTTACTTCAAAGCTCAAAAAATATATTTGATGCAGATTTCCACAACGAAAAGGAAATGAATATTGCAGCTCCTGTTCCCACGTCATCCGAAATGCGAACATCATAAAAAAGTATACAATATTACTTAGAAGCGCATTCTTATGGCGAAAAGAATAACAAAATTGACGACATCGAACTATTTGTTGTCAATTTGATGCTAAAATGACAGTGCAAAAAAAATATCGGATTGTTTTCCAAAAACCCAATACATGTTTAGTTTTTGAAAAAAAAAATGAGAAAATTTTGCATTAAATTTCATTAAGTTCCTGTGAATGTTTTTGTTTCATTGGTTTTTACTAAATACAAGCATGTATGCATATCTATGTAAATGAAATGTACGCTAATAAACTTAATTATGTTGAATATTAAATTTTTTTTCGTGCAATATCCTTTAATGCTGCAACCAAACGCAAAATTGACATTGACACGTTAATATTCCTAAATTGTTTTACAAGAGGATCAAGAAAGTAAGAATGGTGAAGTCTTGGAACCAAGAATATCTCATTTATAATAAAGAGAGCATAACAACGAAATTTTTTCCAACCATTAATAAAAGACTGTCATGCCATCATTTTTACACTAACTACAAAATAATCCAATTTCTCACTGGTCATGGTAATTTCAAAAGCTACTTGAACAAACTTAATTTAGTTCCGACATCATCCTGTGATTGTAGGAGAAGGAAAATGTAGAACTGGAGGCGAGGAAAATGTAGAACATGTGCTCCTTCTGTGTTCCAAGTTTTCCAGAGAAAGAAAGATCCTAAGACTGGCTTTCAAGGGACTTAATATAAATTGACCTCCAAATTTTCACCAACTTCTTCCTACCAGAAATGCTTTCAAAAATTTCTGTAAATTTTGTTGTAAGTATTTGTATTACTTCTTAACCTCAATATATTTTTTTATTTTTTGTTTTCCCTGAATGTGTGTTTATTACTTACTTCTGTAAGACCCGTGTGATACTTTGTGGTGCATGGGGATTTTATAATTGTTTTCAATAAAAAAAAATATCCTTTAACACGAAAAGATATTTTAATCCCCCCAGGTTCATGTTAAACAATTTTCACTGTATTCTAGACTAAAATACATGTTCTTTCATTGGAAGAGCAATTTAGTCGTCTCGTCTAGGATGTCAATTTTTCCAGTAGGCCTTTTAGAGTCTGTAAAAAAGAAATATCTTCTTCGCGGATCCCCTACAAAATCGCTGAAGATCCCCAGGGGTCATCAGACCACAGTTTAGCTTTATTTCGTTTAAATTTCTAATTTTAGGATTACTAGTTATTTTTTTTAATAATATTTAAACTTTTATGAGAAAACGTTGTATATGCTAACTTATAATATTGTGTTTAAATTTTATGAAATATTAAACACAAAAACAAAATTTTGCAATTATCTCAAATTTTATTTTAAAAAATTAATGATTTATTTTTCAATAATTATATTTTTTCTCTACATTTGGAGTAAAAAAAATAAAATCTGCCTACATATATTCTGCCAACATATTTCAAACCCATTTCTATAAGAGCATTAATTAAATTCTTACAGTTTAAATCTTTCCAACTATCTAATGTTCATGTGCAATAAGTGGAAAATAATGCTATATCAATAAAAAAAAACAAAATAATTTCTTTTTTATGGATTATCTTGAACAGAAAATATATGTAAAGAAAAGAATCTGCGCAATTTTGAAGTTGTTTAATTTTCTTAAACGTACAATAATTTTTTAAGTCTAATTGTAGAACTTGCTCTCATATTTTTCTTTAGAAATATTTCCAAGAGAAAAAAGAAAATATTTAGCATTAGCGCTCCTAATTAAAGGTAAATGCGAAAGATATTAGTCTGAAAAGAATAAAGATAAATGATTATCACAAAAAAAATGCAATTGAGAAAAATAGCCGACTTTTAACTGTAGAATTTTAAAAAAGTCATGAAAATTCGCCTTGTTGTGTAAGACAAGCACAAAACTTAAATGAAATTATTGTTATTTTAGTTTTGAAGATTGAAAAACTATCAGAAAAGGGAAGAAAAAACAGCATGTATTAGAAAAAAGAGAGAAGGAAAAAAAAAATAAATTCTGTTGCAAAATTGAATTTATAGCTGATGTTGCTTCGAATTAAAAGGGAAAAAAAGTAAGATGAAGGTTATTAGAAATAGAATTCTATAAATAAATAAAAGTTTGCCTCACACATTTCATTTAAAACGAGCCATTTTCCTTTTTCTCTTTCTTTTGCAAAGATAATGAAAATCAGAGTTTAGGAATTTACATATTAGAGTATATTTGAATACACTTTTTTTCCTCAGTTTCGAACTGAAAACTGTAACGTAGGCTAATATTTGCTCACCCCAGACATTAGTTTAATAAATATCGAGCTGTAGATGGAATAATTTTATTCTTTGCTCAATAAGTAGAAGAGACAAATACGGACAATTACTTTCTAAAATGGCGTATATGTTGGATTTAGTCTTGTACTAAGGGTTTGGCTAATTTGAGTACAAGTGAAATAGGAATTAAGCAAGAAAATCCTTCAGAAGTTCTAAATAATATTAGCATGTTTTACTCCCATTTGGATCAATTTTTCTCAAATTCAAATCAATGTTTAGGCGAAATATTGCAAAGCATTTTGTCCAGGGTGTAAAACTCGTGGCACAAAATGAACATTTTTGTGGCCCGACCAGTACAGTGGCATATAATAATATATAATAAAATATCAAAATTTTTCCGAAATAGGAAAGATAGTAGCAGAGAAAAAATGTCGAGTGTTGTTAGGACGCAAACAT
This sequence comes from Trichonephila inaurata madagascariensis, assembly GCA_019973955.1. Taxonomy (NCBI): domain Eukaryota; kingdom Metazoa; phylum Arthropoda; class Arachnida; order Araneae; family Nephilidae; genus Trichonephila; species Trichonephila inaurata. Next base: position 40,946 of record BMAV01011934.1, on the reverse strand, counting down.
TAAATTTTTCATGTTATTTTATATATGTTTATTATAATGTATTATTCGAAATGAAAACATACAAATCTATGAATATTAATCCTTCTTGCAGGCGACCTAATAAAGTTAAACCTTGTTTTCTTTGACCCAAGTTAGCCATTGACTTTTACACTTTTGCATTATGCAGTGTTTCTTTTTAAAATAAAATTTATTAATTGATTGTAATATCAATTATTAGCTTAATTGGGTACTTATTAATTTTAAAATTAAATAAGAATTCCTATTGTTGAAACGTAATTCCTGACAACCGTGGAACTTTTACTGCATACGTATATTAACTCACATCATTTTGATGTACTAAATAATATATATTGAGTTCTTTATATAAAAGTGCTAACAAGTGTGGTACTATTTATTTAGATGGCCTATAGCTTGCCCCATTGATATTTTTGTCGACGTATAAAAATCTATCAATCAAAAGCTACTTAATATTATAGTAAACGACTTTTTACTAAAAATTGCGCGTAGGGACGGTGGTAAATGGTTGCAGCTGGTGTTATTGACTTGCAATCTGTAGCAATATATTTGGTGTTTCATCGAATCTACTCAGCTGATTGTGTAGTACCAAAAAGACGGATATATATAAATCGTAATAATATTCAGTTTTTAAACGTAGATTAATTCACTATTAACACTAAAAAGGTTGAAACTTAGTGTATACCAATATTGCTCAAATTCAGTCAAAGTGACTACATTGTGAAAGAATGATTAATGTTTAAAGAAAGTTGCTTAAATTGACATTTAATATTTTGTATATTATTAAAAGTCATATAAAACAAGTTACTAGTAAATATAACAATATAAAAAATGTTCTTCACTAGGGAAAAAAATATATTTTAAAAAATACTAAAAAACTGTGCATTATATGTGTAATTGTTTTTCTAATTGAAATTAAAAAGCAGTCAAAATTACTTCATTTGGCAATCTAGTGTTAAAGAGATCCCAAGGAAAAATTCAAGTTAATACTGAAACTAGTTTCCTTTCGTGAAATGTATTAGTAAATTATAAGTGCATTTGAGAGAGAAAAAAAAATACAATAGGAATGAATACAGCAAGAACATGGGATTACAAAGTAGAAATCTGATTTCATATTTACTAATGTCTGTTGCTAATTAAGCACAAGGGCTATTGGCATAGTAATCAAGTAAATAAAAAAATACTCGACTCTAAATTATACTATATTTTATATAGTTATCAAAATATATACGTTTGAAATTTATAGAAATATTTTGTTGCAAAATAATTCTAACAAAGAAAGAATTGATTAAACTCAAAATGCAGGGATATGTCAGAAATTCGACCGGAAAAGTAAAATGGATATAATATAAGGTTTCAATCTACACAAATAGAAAAAAAAGTTCAAACATCAAGAAATATTATTGTAAAGTAATGATATTTTTCCTAGGAAACATATTTAATTGATTTATGTTTCAAGATCACATGTTCATGCAAGCTCGAGAAACACCATTTCAAATGTGAAATTAAAGGGCATTAATAACCGGTGTGACCACAGAATTACATGTATTTTGCTGTTCAGGTATCTAATGTCGAATTGTGAAAGGGAGTTCTATGTATAATTACACTTATAGGTCAAGACAGGTTAATGCTGGTTATGGATGACGGTGGAATTGTCATTTAATTGTGTCTCATTCATGCTCGACTGGAGAAAAAAATTTATGATGCAGCAAGTAAAGGCAACACTTCGACACTTTATCGATAATTTTGAGAACAACAGTGTTAAAAGATTGCACGGTACCCAGTTCGAAAAAACCTCCTTAAATGATTTTCATAAATTGCAGCGCAATAGGTTGAATCATCGGATTGTGGTCCAAGTTTGTAACCAGATTACTTGGAATAACAATGAAAGTGACCCTGCTGTCTTAAGAAAATTTCTCTTCAGATCATAATTCCAGGTGTAGGTCCAGTGTATTAAGGCAGCAGTGAGGTTGGTTGACTTCCTGACCTATTTCTGAAAAACACACGGAGATCGAAGCTGTTTTTGATGTAACTGATTTGTTACTGTTCTTTGTGTCAGTATGTTTCCTACTGGAAGTCGAACTTCTGCAGACGGAATAAAATGCGCCACAGCCATCCGCCAAACACAGTGGTCTTTCCTCTCGGTAGTTTCACGTATTCAAACAGAGCCATATCTTCTTGAAGCAGTACATTTTCTTGACCCCTGTTTTCAACAATGAGGGTGATTGGATTCATTTCAGCAAAATCTTTCTGCAATATCGAAGAAAGAAAATTCGTCATTCTTTAGTCCTATTACACGTCCTTATTCAAACACTGTTAGATGTTGATAATGGCTTATTCGTTTTCTTAAAGTTTTTTCTTAAAACAGCGACACGTTTCAATAATAATAAATAACACTCACAAATTTTAAAGTACGTATTTAAAGCAAATTTATTTCCATATTCACAGTTGCTATTCTAAAGCCCCAAAAATCGTTTATATATCACAACTCATTTTAGGCATTAGGTTTATTTTCATTAATGCATATTGTGGCCGCGGTAGCCAAGTGGTCAAGATATTGGATCGTGGCTGGCATTGTCACGAGTTCGAGCCCAGTACCACTAAAGACCCGCCGTGTAGGGCAGCTATGCACGTTAAATCTGTCTGAAGTTCAAATGTCCTCCCGTTGGTGTTGTAGTTAAGAGAGGGGGTGCCAGATCAGGTGTAGTCCACGCCACTTGACCATGCTTCAAGGTTACGTGGTCCGTCTCCAAAAGCCCTCGTGTAACTGAACTAAAATTCACTCACTCATCAATGTATATTGAACCATATTGAAAATACTTGGATAAAAGAACATATAAAAGCAACAGTAAATAAGTTCATTTAAAGAGTTAATATTATTTTTGTAGTATATTTAGTGCTATTATTTTTTAAATTCCTTATTATCATGTCAAGCTGATAAAATACCGTGTAATTTGAATTTAGTCATAACAAGATTAATAATGTTTACATTAATGTTACACACTTTTGTGAAGTTGTAATTCAAAATACAACACAAGAAAATGTTCACATTGTTCATCCTCAAAATATTTATTATCGATTGAAATCTGAGCGACACCCGAAATATGTAGTTTAACTCTGTACACTTAAATAATAATAATGATAAAAAAATCATTACAATGAAAACTACTTAAAACCTAAAGTTCTCGTATGTTAATATTATTTTCTGAAAAAAAAAACACTAATCTTCCCCATAAGCATACTTATCAGAACACTTAAAGATGTTACAATTTAATCCAATTTTCTTGTTTTTTAAGCAACAACAAAAACGAAAACATTCAAGAAGTAACTTCTGAAGTGCTAGCATTAATCCAATACAGAATAAAGAAAATGAAACCATTTTACCATTTTCTCAACCTAACATCGCACAAAATTGCCATTCTTGTATTAATTTTTACTGCTCTTAAAAAATAAAAGACGCTCTTTTGAAAAGAACTTTCTTACCTAAAAGGGGTCCCTTGAAAAGTGATTTAATAACAATGGAAGTGATACATTACGTAGAGAAAGTCAAGTAACTAAACTACTTACGGAAATATTCTGTTCCCCCATCCCAGCACATTTTTTATTTGTTTTTGTTTCTTCCTTTTCTTTCCAAAAAAAGTCCTGCTTGAATAGTGAAAGGCTTAGATTTGCATAACGGGATGCAAATAATGTAATACTGAGTATTTTGTCCTTTTTCTGAGCTTTCACTGCGTTTAGATATTGGTTATTTAGAGTTTCATTGTATATGCCATAGTTTCTTTTGATAAGTGCGAAGCATTTTTCTGGGAAACAAAAGGGATGTGATGGCAATTCGTCGAATAAAAAATGCTTTTATGTACTTTATGGGAAGTTCTTAGAAATTTAGATGTATTCAAAAGTTTTCTGACCAAATTTTCAAAAAAAAAAACTTAATATAGATACATATACGTAAATTCATATAAAAAAAATAAGTTAGTAAACTTTCTAACATAATAACTTTGTACACAAAAAATTTTTAAAGTATAAAAAGTTTTCTAAAGAAGAATAATTTTGAAGTACCCATTTATTATGTAAATGAATTTAATTTCTGTATGATTCAAATACCAATTAAAAAAAAAAAACCTTAAGTTTTCTTAAATTAATTGTGCTTAGGTTAATTTCATGATTATCCTGAATTCCTGGTATAAACTTTAAAGTTTGGTAGAGGACACCATCATTTACATTGTATAGGGTTTCAGGGGCAAGTGACTTAGTGAGGCAAAGACGCAAGAAATAAGAGATAAAAATGGAAAGAAAAGTACATATTATCTGCATCGTTGACTAGTGCAATTTTTGCTGTAACAATTTGTTGCACCCATCATAAGTGATGCATGATCGATAGTGTCTATGGAGCAATTGGAGTTTGGTGGTGTCTACATAGCACATTTTTAAAGGTGCCAGATATTCTGTGATCGTTTACAGAAGATGTGGATAATTGAGCAGCGAGATCCCCTTCTGAGTAAACTGAAATCGCCCACACTAGGCTTTTCAGAAGTTCGAATAAATTAAGGATCTATAAATTTTGAGTTGTCAATGGACTGGTTCACCATACCCAATCCATTGTGCTTCAAAAGTAATGTCTAATAATTGCACACATCAATGCTTAAGTTTTCTAGCACCCCATACTTCATGAATCACATTTAATTATAAATGATGATTCAACTAGACTTATTATGGGGAATCAGAAAACATTAGTGATTGATTCTCTTCGGTAATAGTTAATGCCTAACCAAACAAATAGTTGGTGTTAACCGCTTACACATTCACAGCTAATCGTTATTGGTACACATAAACGTGTACATTGTGGGTTGACAACATATGAACATTGTGCAAACAAATTATACCCCCAAGTGTAAATGTTACCTTAACAACCTATGAGCTTCTATAAATAACATATGCGCTATAAAGTCTGGATGCAAAGTATATTGTTGCAAAAACTCACTGGCAGAAGTTCAGGTGCCAATGATTGCTTACTGGATTTAAAGATTGCATTTTCTGACAAGGGAAATGGTGTAAAAGGTTATCGGTTCACAGGTTAACACTTCCCGAATGATTTTATTTTTACTTAAACTTACTTTACGAGCAACCACATTTAACCCTCTAAGCGGTCTGCACTTAAAGTCTTGCCATTCTGGAGATGCTTCAAAATGCACCGCATATATTTTTTTGCTTTCAGGTGGGGTTCTCAAAAGCGGTTGAGCCGTATTTTTAAGAATGCGGCTCGGCCGCTTTTGGGAATCTTGCTTGAAGGCAGAAAAAGCATCTCTGGTATGGCAGAATTTTACGGGCAGACCGCTTGGAGGGTTAACTCGAGTCTACCAGCCACAAAGTTAAAAAAATGATTTCTTCAAGGCTTGGACTGCATACATCAATTTGGGAACCAGCTTTAAGTAGTGACAACAGAATAACCTGTTTTTCTATATTGACTATGAAACCATTTAAAAATTCTGCAGTACAACACATTCCACTACCTAAAAACTGCTTGTGAAGCATTCGCCGTGTTTATTGCCAATTACTGAGCTCTTACGAAACTTATCAGTAAATCCATATATCTTTATTGCAATGCATTCTCTTCTTACAGTGTGGCTTGCACCCATATATTCCTATTCACCAATTGATTGTTACAGTGTCTTCCACCAACCATCTAAGTTTGTATCATGAATACGATATTAGTGAAGTGTGCAGTGAATATAAAAATGGTAGGAAGTAGTAATCCTTCTGAAATTGCATTGGTTTTGGTTGTGAATGCAAAGTGAAATATATCGATATGCGTGTTCTCTAATACATGTCAAATAAATGAGGAAAATTATCAGAGCTATATGCACGCAGTAATCATCTTGTGAATATATCAAAAATAGAGAGTGGTACTTCTAGTTATTTCATTGAAGAAATTTTGTCAAAGAATTAAGTGATGTGAAAAAGTAATACGTTACAGTCAAACGATGTGATTTCTATGATGTGAAATACCATTCCATTAAAATAAATGTTCTTAAATCAATTCTCTTTTACTTACAGAATTGTGTTTAATTTTTTTAACCTAAGAATAATTTAAATAGGATCAATTGCTATATAACTATAACTTGACTTGGTGTAACTTTATTTATTTTATATTAACGACTCATACAAATGGCAAAATCTCTAGAAAAGTGAATCTCGTATTCAAATTTTCAATCGTTAATAAAAAAACTTTATATCCATCCATTAATGTTCAAATACATTTTTTAAACTTGCAGTGGGTGTCATTTGATGTTTATAAAGTTTTTTCAAAAATTAATTCATTAATTAAATTAAAAAGTGTTCTGAGAAGAGTGTTAATCTGAGAGAAAAGCTGTGGGATGCACACAGTGAAGAATATTGTTACGTTGATTCAGGATCGAGGATTTCATGCACATCAGTCACACAATATGAGACAGTTCTTTAAGAGTGATGATAATTTATTGACAAAAATCCGATCCTTGAATTACAGGATTCCTCACAGAATAAATCTCAGAAAATTTTCACACCTTTTACAGTTCTCAAACATAATTATCAGTGTTTAAAAATATACGTGTGTAAAAGATTATTCACAAGCACAGCCGAGCTAATCGCTAGTCAAAACAATGCTCACTACTGGCTGGTTGAATCAAGACTGACTGGTTGCTGCTGGAACTGTATATTTATAAACCCGGAAGAAATTCCCAGAAAAATCCGCACGAGTCATAGAGCGTGAAATTAGTGGAGATATTTCTAGAAGAATCCAGAGGGTCCCAAACTCGCTAACATGGTCACCAATGACGCTAAAATGGTCACCGAAGTCGCAAAATTGGGCGCCAACTTGGTCACCAAAAATGAGGCCAACTTGACTAAATCGCCAAGATTTCACCAAGTTTTCATTGAATCACCACTATAGCGTAAGGGAAGGCGTTTGATTGTGAATATTACAATTTTAACATAAAATAAATATAACATAGAGTAATATAAATGATTTACACATCCAAATACAAATTATTTACACTATTTACACAAAATTCGTAACAATATGTTGTTGCACATTTTTAATACCTTAATACAGACTTTAGCTAGCTACAACAACAAAAATTACTTTAGTAAATACATTTTCAAGTTTGCAAATATCCCAAAAATCAACCCTTAGAAGAAAGTAGATTTCTGTCCAAGCAAGGTAGAACGTAAACCATATATTCATAAACTATCGCAGAAGATACGTTAATTTAAAAAAAAAGATACATATTTTTGATGTTTAACTTGAACGAGTTCTTATTTGGTAGTTATTATTTCCGCCAAAACAACGAATATTAGTTTTGTATGTTTTGTACTTTGTGAATCGATTTTGATTTGAGTTCTTAAGAGAAATATTGTTCCTTCGACTTTGCAATGTAAATCCGAATTTTTATTGCAAGTGTTGGCAGACATTAAGTGTGTTGGTGTATTAAATATATGAATAGTTTTCAAGAGTTATTTGGTGATGTAAATCATTTTTAAACATTTAATCATTGAGGAAAAATACCATATTAGCTAAAAATGTTTGACACTTTTTTAGTATTTCACATTTGGTTAATTGAGGTGTAGATTGAAACAATGCTCTACACAAATGATACATTGAGAAGTTTTCAATAAATTTTTCATATTCTGTTTTTATTAATTATATGTGAGGGGGTGAGGTCACAATAATTTTTATACAATTTTTCAGCTGAATATTTGTCAAAAATTTGATTTCTTTTAAGCTGGAATTTCTTTTCTGTTCTAAATATTTCTTGTTCTTTTTCCAATAAATGTGCATGTATCTTACAAATAAATGGATGTTTAAAAAGATATAATTTAAGTTGTGGTTTTTATTGTGAGATTTATACGCGTAGTAAGAGTGGTTAACAAAACAATTTAATGAATTGTGGATCTCTTTACTTCTCTAAAATATAAATTTTTATTTTAACGTGAATACATTTTTTCGCACTTAAGAAGCTTTATTTTGTTTTCTTTAGGATAAAGTTTTAATGCATTTTTAATATAATTCATCATAGAGTTTGTCTGAAGTTTCAAAACATACTTGAATTCTTGGAGAAAGAAGTTCCTTTTTTTTATTTAATGAAAACTCAATTTTCTTCTTATTAAAAATATTGTAAGTTATTTTTCTGCAATAAATGACTCAACAGCAATACACGGTAACACCAAGAAAACGAAAAATTTATTAAAGTGAATCAAAGCAGAATTTTAAGCGAAAAATTCAGTAAAAATTTTTCAAAATGTATGAACTCCTTAAAATACAATCATTTTAAGTAATGCTATCGTGAATTGCTTAAGTATATTGCATTATTATACTAAGTATATTAAGTATGTACATTTTGCAATAATATTGACTTTTCCTCATAATTAATAAAAACTACTTTTTAATAATAGGTTACTCATTTTATGATTATTTTACTTCTAAGCATTTCAAAAATGAAGGAATCCCTTCAAATAGATTTCATACACACAGGGTAGTCCCAAATTCATGGTACAATCTTCAAGGGTAGATCTAGGACATTGTAACTATCATTTATTAGACATGAATGTATAGACGCAAGTGAAGCGGTGAGGTACAAACAGGGGAAATAAAAGAAAAGAATAATGGAGTTATCGGTTCGTTTCTTTGCCGGTAGAGGGCAGCAGATATATAACCGCCGTTCAACATGATGCATCTCAGTAGGAGAAAGCACCATTCACATTTATACAGATGTCTATGATGGGAGACTTAACGTATGTCTAAAATGCAGACATGCATTACACTTACAACCGTGCAAATGACGATGGCAGAGGTGCGCTTCGAATGTGACACAAGCAGTTTCCTGATCGACGAATGACGGATCTCAGAATTTTTCAGCGTTTACATCATCAACATCGTGAAACACGTTTGTTCCACGTCACCAGACACGATGCTAGTCGACGAAGAGCTGTACACAGAACAATACTGGAAGAAAGCATCTTGATAGTTGTGGCTGATTGAACCGAGTCAGGTGCAAGAGATGTTGCTCATCACATAAATGTGAGTCAACAGACCGTTTGTAGAGTGGTAAACAAAAAACGCTTGCACCCCTTCCATTTTCAGTGAGTACAAGCTTTAAATCCGGCTGACTATCCCTCTCAGGGTGCTCACCTTCTTTAGGTGGGTTCGGGTGTCACAATCCCGAGGTACCCAAATGATCTTTTCCCAAGGAGATTACTACCTTTGGTAAACACGGGTGTCACGATCCCATGGTACCCCAGTGATCCTTCTCTATTTTCAACCCTCCATCTTGTCATCCAATTTCTTCTTTTCTTCTTTTCCCGTCAGACCACAGACCTGTGAATGTTTGGCGTAGTATAGCCAAAACTGGCTCTTGCGCAATAAAACACCAAACTCAACTCAACTCAACTCAACCTGCAGACTATCCTCTCTCCGCCTTAACTTCTGCATGTGGGGAATGGTTACAGCAATGAGTGCTGCAGTCAAACTTCTTAGCTCGTGTGGTATTTACTGATGAGGTCACGCTTACACGTGAGAGTGTCTTTAATGCACTCAATTCCCATGTATGGGCAACCGAGAATCTACATGCTAAGAGACCACATGCGTATCACTAGTGGTTCTATGTGAATGTTTGGACTGGTATTGTCAAGACTTTTTCATTGGTCATACTTACTACCACTACGACCTAATGGAGAATGTTATCTTATTTCTCTGTAACCTGTATTACCATAACTGCTGCAAGATGTTCCGATTACCATTCATAATCACATGTAGTTTCAGCATGATGGGGCACTAGCCCACTTCAGCAATAATGTGTGCACTTAAATGAATGCGACGTTTGGGGCGCGATGGACCAGTCCCTTGGCCACCCTCATCTCCCGATTTATCCAGCCTCTATTACTTTTTATGAGGACAACTGAAGAATGTTGTTTATGTGCCACTCCACTTGTGTGAACAAGATGAGGATCTCGTTGCTTGAATATCTGAAGCTGCTACAAGTGTGCGTGAAATGCCTAGCATTTTTTAACGAGTCCGCCAGTCACTCCACCGACGCTGTCAAGTATGTACCACTACTGGTACATACTTGACCAGTAGGATGCATTGGTGGACGCAATTTCAAACAGTTATTGTAAAAATTTCACTTGTCGTCGAAGCATTCAACAGACCCTTTGTGTTTCCTTTCGTCTCTTGTTTGTGTGTGTTTGTGCCTTACCGCGTCATTTAAGCCCATGCATTCTTATAATAATAAATGGATTGTTACATTGGCCTTTACCTTCCCTTAAAAATTGTACCATGAATTTGGGACCACCCTGTATATATAGAGAGAGATAAAAAGGTAGCAATTTGATTACTTTTATTATACAAGAAAATCTACAAAGATTCATGCGTCAAAAGAGTCATACTATATAATAATACATACGATTAAGTTTTAATTTCATTAGATTATCTTTCTTATGGACTTCCTTTCTATATTAATTATTAATAACATCACAGTCTAAGTTTTTATCCTTAATATATTAATTTATTTCCAATTAGTTGAAAATGTCAAAAATATCTAACAATTTACAACATATAAATCTAAGCTTTTATAATAATGGATTTATTTTCATTATATATATATTTTCACAACATATGTCGATTGTTATCCAAAGTTTCTAATTAACCATTAAAAAGAATTTATATTATAATTAACAGTTTGTTAAAGGATTCATCAAGTGTTATGATATAATTACAAGGGCTGAGATAAAATGTGTTAAATTAAATTATACTGATGAATTTAATTAAAAACATTTATTTATTTTAAGTAATTTAGGAAGCTTTTAATTAAACATGATAAAGGATATATTTATGTTACAATGACAATAGTACGGAAATATTCAAAAGAGTTCTATTGATTACTAAGCTTTGGTCTTACTAAAAGGTTCAATAAAAGTATCATTAATTAAGTTAAATCTTCATACCGTAAAATCTAGCGTATAACGAGCACCCATATTTCCAAGCTGCATTTTTTTTATTTTTAGGTATATAACACGCACCCCCTTTTCTATGAAGAAACCTAAAATGTGAGCGAGCAATGCTCTTGTGTTCTGAAGTCATTTTTTCAAGGTATTTCTCTAAGCTTTAGGGGAAAAAAATTGTATACTTCTAGAACTACAACCTTTATCTACCGACGGTACTTATAAGTACCCCTCACTTTAAGATTGCATAGAATAAACATTTTTACGAATACTCTGACGACACTTAGCAGGAATATTTTTTTTAAAATCCACTCTTCCAAGATGTATGGCAGCACGGGTTTTATGATGAGTATTTTACCGGGGAAGGTGAATAGTTTTATAGCAGAAATTGCGTTTTCAGCTGAAGGCGTTTTCAGTGGATTGCGAAGATTGTCATTTTTGTTCCAAAAATAGTTAATGACAAAATGTAGGTGTCTTATTTATTTTGTATGTTAATAAAGACCTTAGAAAACGATTTGACTATTTATTTTAAGTGAACAGTGTATATAATTAGTTTTGCAGTTGATTATTTTTAATTAATTAATCAGCTCTAACGGATTAAATTTCCCAAAGTTGAGTATTTGGTTTAAGTATATCCCTTAATTTTTAATGTAGTGATAAAAAAAATATTTCATGAAAAAAACTGCAGTGAATCATAATGAGGTAGATAAAGGTTTAAAAGGAATGTGAATTCTTTAAAATAAGTAATATTTCCATATATGTAGAAATCTAATTATTTTCTATGCTCAACTTTTTATTTTTTTTTATTTTTAAGCACTCATTTACCCGTACCCGGTGTATAACGAGACCCATAAAATGTGATCTTATTTTTTTGTGTTCAAAGTGCGCGTTGTACGCCAGATTTTACTGTACTTCAGTGCTTCTCAGACTTTAAATATACGCGACCCACTATTTAATCATCATTTTCATCACCCCCCTAAACAATAACAATGTATTGAATTCACTAATACTATGCTTTGACGCTAAAGCTACAATACTTTAACCTCTTACGTGCCACCGACGTATATAAATGTCTCACTCAGCCAATGCATTAATTTTCTGAACGTATATATACGTCCTTCCGAAGTACAATTTTTTCTGTGCAGGGCTATCCATAAAATTATTCCGAAGGCTTTGGAATGCAATAAAAGGACCTTGACAGAGTTTGCGAAGGATTTACTTATTTCAGAGGATTTTTGCTTATGTATACCTTTTTCGACCCCCCCTCCCCCTAAAAAAACATCAAAATACACTCGTCTACGTGGAAATAAACCGAACTAATTATCAAGATAAGTGTTAATATAAGACCATGGGGTCACTGATAAATATCAAACTTGTTCTTAAATTAGTATTGTTAAATTAATAATAAAATACACATTGTACAGTACTGATACATTTATAAGTGTATTATGTCAGTGTAAATGTGTATTTTATATTTTATTATATCAGAAAGTATTTTGTTTGTTTACTTTCAGTAAATTAATAATTTTTTAAATAACCTTTTGTTTTTGATTTTCAATATGCTCGCACCCCTCTTGTAGAGTTGTTACGCCCTCCAAGGAGGGGCGCGCCCCCCAGTTTGAGAAACGCTGCTGCAACTTTATTTATGTGATAAGAGTTTAATTAAAAAATATCTCCTTCACAAAACTCAAAATTCTTCAGAATATGTTAATAGCTATTTATTGAAAATATTTCTCAAAAACTCATTGCCGATTAAGAAAATATTATATGGATTAAAAGCGACACATGGGCAGCATACAATTCAGGCTTAAAAGAATCTGATTTTACACGTATTGTGGTCCCAGTGCTGTCAGCAAAATCGGCAAGAAAACAAATAAAGTCATAACAATATCATTTGCTTAAAAAGGAGAAATATAAAAGGGGAGGGAGGGCATTGAATTTGTTTGGTATACGTATTTTTGTTTTCTATGTATAATTTGCACCTTTTTTTTAAAAAAAGCTCAATTTCTGTGAAATAATAATTAAAATGTGATAACTCAAAAGATTTTTCATATGTCGCTATAAAGTTTGGGAGAAATATTTTCTGTACTGTTTTTGGCTGAATTGTAATTTTTGTAATGCATAACATCGACGTGGATTTATTGGTAAGAAATAAATCAGAAAGTAGAATAAAATAATTTTGGTAGAAAACGTAGACTGTAACTTCGATTGACAGTAACTCTGAAAATAATATGAATTCCGTACAAAACCTAATTCTGGTTATGTTTAAAAATCGTAGCTATATATATAAGCAGTACATTATCGATTTAGTGTCATATTAAAATAGAATTAATTATATGTTATTATATATTCTAATTTCAATGACAATAAATATAAAAAGAAATATTCATTTACACATTTTTTTGAAAACCACTGTTCCGAACGTATCCAAATATTTTATAAACGTTGTATAAAGGGTTTTTGCGATAAGACTATAGGGAAAACATAAATCAACTAAATATCTGTAATTTTATTAAGTTTTTTGACCAGGATAATACATTTTTTGCACATTGTAAGGGTACAAACCAGCTAATTGTTCCTTCGGGTTTTTTTTTCAAATTCCTACACATATATTATACAAGTTTAAAAGTACCTAATTATTTCTTTCCATCATTTTCTGTTGCTTGAAATATTAATCTTTATTAACCCACCCTAGGATTCTGTCCTGAGTCTTACTAGATGATGTAGAATTTTAATGGTTAAGAACATGTCACTTAGAATTCTGATTCCGTATGCAAATGCGAAGCTAAATTGTTGACTTCTGAGTTATTTCGAAATATTCCTCAATAACTTCGCAAATCATGTTGGTTAAATATAACAATAGAAACAGGAACTCAGAATTATCTCTGCCGTTAAAGCATGTTTTGAAATTAAAAATTACGTTGTCAATTACTAGCACATGTATTCTTTAAATTGTTGCTGCAAACTTCCGGGCCCGTTTGTTGTAAATAAAATTAACTGCTCTCTTCCTGACAACACAAGAGATTTAAAAAACTGCAAAATTGACTACCTGACATTATTGGGGAAATTTGAACTTTTTAAATTGAATTATTGGAAAAAATTCAACTATAGATCTAACCTCGTCACGGTACCTTCACCTCATGTTGGTCGAGGTGAAAATTACGGTACATTGGGCTTCCCTTAGGAGGGTGGGGTGGAGACTGAACGCATCAAGGGCAAAGAAATCAATGAATCGAACTGAAAATTATTACCACATAATTTACAAGAAGTTACTTTTATTAATCCCAAGACATGCCTATGCGATATGCAGACAAAACAAGCTAAAAGGTAAGAATCAATTCATACTTAACTGAATTATATGTAGCCCCTCTGCCTTGACGAAGTAAAAATCCTCCATAATTATGCATTGAAAAAGGGCTATGCAAATATGGTGGTGACAGGAATTAATGTGGTGGTATTGTCCACAAACATTTGCTATTTTCTATTATCATCCACTATTTTATATAATCGTTTATTGCATGGTCTATTTATAAGTTATTCATTACTGATCTTCATTTGTGGTTTGGAGTTATTCTAGCTTAAAGTGTCAATTTGTCTGGTTGGAAGAAACTATGATTTAGAGCAGTGATCCGCAATCCCCGGTCTGCGGACCGGTACCAGTGGATCAAATGGTACCGAGTCGCCTAAAGGACATTAAACTATTGATATTTTATTTAAAGTGGTGCATTTCTCTCGGATTTGAGCAACTTTCCAAGGAAATAGCTTTATATTTCACGTTAAATCACTTTTATTCATTTTTAGTGTAACTTTATTTTATTCTAAAGATATAATTAAATGTAACTACATTAAAATTGTTAAATCATAACAAAATCTAAAATATAAGCAATCAACGTGTCCCACCCTCAGCGAACCGCGGTAAAATTATCAAACGTTGACCGGTCCGCAGCGATAAATAAAAAGGTTGCGGAGCACTTATGTAGAGTGATAATACACCTCGTGGATATCCCATTGTTACAATCTTGATTAGAGATGTTCACCCCTCATGCTTTACATTCGAAAGATATTTGGATATATTTATGCTTATTTAGAAGAAAGTATTTTCAAAATTGCTTATATTTTTTATGAAAACGTGCATGCCCTATTATGTTTCATATTTCCTCAACAAACTTTTAATATTTTGTGGGAATCTACTTCCTGCACTTTTATAAGACACCTTCTTTAATTGTTATCAATATCGTTCTATAAGAATTTTCCATGACAATAAGAGTTTCAAAATAGTTTGATTCGACACTTTCCTTTTTCGAAGATTTACTCAAAAATTAATGATAATTTGATATGTTAAAGCAAATTATTATTAATTACATACAAACCTACAGTTTTGTTATCTTTATAACAATGGAATATTTTATCCCTTGTTTTTACTTTACATTACTTCGGGGGGGGGGTGATGACTCTACGAGGGGCCGCGAGCAAATTGAAAAAACAAAAACAAAATATTATTTTTTAAAAAAATCATTAATTTACTGAAAGTAAACAAACAAAATATATTCTGGCATAGTAAAAAATAAAATACACATTTACACTAATATAATACACTTATTAGTACTATACAATGTATTTTATAATTAATTTAATAATACTAAATTCAGGACAAGTTTAATAATTACCAGTGACCCCATGGAAATATAAAATTACATACAAAAATTCACACTTATCTTTATAATCTGTACGGTTTATAATTAATCCCTTAACTGAGAATTTCAAGTTACGCGATTCACTTCCCACTGCCAACCATTTTACACGTAGGAGCGCGCATGTGATGTATAGGAAGGGTGGGGAGGGAATAAAGAAGCAAAAAAATATTCTGAAATAAGTAAATTCTTCACAAACAATGTCAAGGTCCTTTGATTGCATTCCGGAGGCTTGAGAATAATTTTATGGATAACAATGTAGAGAAAAGTTCACACTTGGGAAAGACGTATATATACGTCCGGGGAAATTAATGATTTGACTGAGCGACACTTTTTTATACGCCAGAGGCACTTAAGAGGTTAAGGTCGTGCCGTAGTTTTAGCGTCGAAGTATAGTATTATTGAATTCAATACATTGTTATTGTAAGAGGGAGGTGCGATGAAAATCATGATTGAATACTGGGCAGCGAGTATTGAAACTTTAAGCACTGATCTACTGCTAATGGACTGAAAATTTATACATTGTTTAGAAAAGGGCAAAGATAGAATGGTCACGCTTGGGCGTGTCGTGATTTAAGTTGCTTAATTAGAGACGGTCGAAGGTTTAACTCTTGATATCCCTATAACAACGTTGTTATAAATAGTAATATCTGTTTTATGATTTATGGTAGAAAACCCTAAAATAAGACTTTTAGTTACATGTAAATTATTAGGAGATTTTAGCTCAGGTGTCGTTCTAGTAATTTAATTATGGCTTAAAGTTTTGATAATCATCATTCAATAAATATTTCCAATTTCATGAATAAATTTAAATGAGAAGTAACACACACACAGCAAAAACACCGAGGCATTCTTTTAATGTAATAAAATATTTCATTTGTCTGGTTCGTAAAAATATGAAATAATTTATTGCATTTTCCCTTATTTTTATTCTTAGGGAATATTTTGAAACACAAAGCATTTGTGAGTAAAACACATTTTCTCAGTGTTTTTCTGTAATCAGATTCGCAAATAGAATCCGAATACAGTACTTAATATAATGCACTGAGTTTCATAATCTCAAATTTCATTTTCTGATAAAATCAATAAATAAATTTGATTTCAGAGTGTGAGATATAAAAATAAGAAATAATGTAATTTTAAAGTTCATTTTGTCTACAAAAGTATTTTTTAAATCAGGGCATTTGGATATTACTGTATTATTTTTTGCACGTAAATGAAAAGTATTTGCTTTTTCTCATACGTGTACCTCAGAGATTGTTACAACAAACTTACTTGTAACTGCATACACACATATACGTGTACACCATTTTGTGCTTAAAATACATTACATTTCTATTTATTGTGATCCTTCCTTATAAATTTATTATTTTACGTAAATAATACATATATTTGAGTAACTTTTCTGAACTTTAGATTAAACAAATATAATTTATATTTGGATAACAGTCTAATTTAACTGTATTAGTTTTTGGGGTTTGTTTATCTTTTCTTAAGACATTTTTATTTTTGCGAGAAAGAATCATTTTGTTGTTAAAAATGATGACAAATAAAAACATTCAGACATATATCTCAGAGATTGTAGCAACAAACATTTTTGAAACTATATTAAAAGTAATTTATACTTGAAACTGCAAGATTTCCTTATAAATATAATTACTTAATCTCCAAACAATTTGTACTATATTTGGAGGAATCGTTTTAATATATTAAAAAACATTTAATTATATTTAGGCTTCAAATTAAACAAAAGCAGTAAAAGAGAGAGAGAAAAAAAGTTGTAGATTTTTTTAAAAAATTATATTTTTTTGAAAAAATTTATGTTATCATTAAAGTTTTCAGTAAATAAAATAGTAAAATATAGACAAAAATTAGTTTTAATTTGTTAATCATTCTGACTAACAACACAAAAAAGTTATGTTCAACAATACGCTGTAACTAAAATCTTCAAAAGTATTGTTGCAACTCTATTTTTATATTATCTTTGTTTTTATAAATTTAGATTTTCTGATCTGGTAAAAAAGGTTAACCGGATTGGCAACAGCCGTATTTTGGCATCAGACTAATTGCAACGCTTTGATGTTAGTGCAGCCAAGCCGAAGAATAAAATTGTTCTTCGAATTCTTTACAGCAATTTTCTATACTTTAACGTTATAGAACGAAACTTTCCTAACAGTTTTTTTTAAAAATCCTTTACTCAGTTTATTCAATCTAATATTATTTAATTCAAAATTTCATACAGAAATATTCAACAGAAAAAAATGAAAAGTTTTCCTATAAACTTAGTTTAGTGAAATCTACTTACAGTTACAAAAAAAAAAAAAAAAATGAATTATTTAAACTGATTTTAATGTACAATCGTAAGTTTCATCAATTGTTTGCAGTAAAGAAATTTAAAAAAAAAGAATGAACAAAATTAACGAAAAATAAATTTTCTACATTATTCTCTCTTTCTTTTATACTACACAAAAGAATATAGAAAGGAGACAAGTTAAGAAAATTAATCTGAAAAGTTTTGGCAGAATAAACTGCAATTGAACAAAAAAATCCACAGCGTACTTCAGCAGCAAAAACGATTAAAGATAAATGAGAAGTATAGTACTCTGAGTGCATAGAACCGAAAAAAAGGAAAAGCTCAACTAAGAAAAATTGCTGACTTCTGACTACAGAGCACAGAGAAGCTACGACTTCTCACCATAGAGTGTGGGAGCAGTACAAAGCTTAATTGAAACGATTTTTTCCTCTTTTGATAAAAAGAAGAAGAAAAAAAAATATTTCAGAGTCAAAAAGATCAAGCGCTAAGAATCAAGGGGAAAAAATACCCTAAAGTAAAGAAAATATTCACTGGTTGCTTTGAAGTTAGGGAAAAAATCAGAAGAAAAGCATTAAGGAGAGCATTCGAGCTATAACACAAACTTTCTCGTACTTTCTATTGAAATTATGAATCCATTTTTTTTCCTTTTTTTTTTTTATTTTACCTTTCTATTTGCAGACATTAAGAAAAGTTTGAAAATATGAAATCGTTTAAGTAAGGAATATTTGAAAACGCTTTTTTTTTTAATTTGACTGCAGTTCTTAGATCGATAAAGATAAATATTTGTTCGGCTAATGGGAAACAATGGAATTTACGAAATCAATTAAAATCCGTGAAAAAAAACACAAGCTTGTGCTATTTTTTGTATTAAAAATTTATTTTTCATAAATATTAACGAAAAGTAATGGTACTGTGCTTTAGGCATCTTAGAAATAGTCATTTTTCTTGGTAGAATTTACGCAAAACTTTTTAATTCAAGGATTTTCAAAAAAATTTTTTGGTTCCCTCTTATGTGTGTATACAATGTAAAAAAGATTTTGTGCTCAAAATTTTATAAAGGAAAAAATTTGAAATTTGTTATTTTAAAATGCTATTCCTCCTACAAATAATTTCGTACACGCATGAAATTTGATTTACAGGAGTACTCTTCAAACTATTTATAACAAAATTTGGTATGAGTTTTACGATGACATGATTGGTATTCATACAATATGTCTTTTTTTTAATTCTTATTGAAAATTCTTTAAAAAAACTATAAATTATGAGTTCAAATAATTTTACAAAACTTAAGCATTGCTCTGATCCAGAAATGCATACCAACATTTGTAACATGTACTATTAGCAATAGGTAAAAAAAATCAAAGCATTAGGCACAATAGAAAAAATGCATCAACATTTTAAATAAAGACAAACTAACTATTTTATCTTTCTGAGATAGGTAAGTTTTAAGTTTGATTTGTCATAGGAATGAGAATAAAATCGAACGTAAAAGCTATCATAATTCTGCGGGTTTTTTTTAAGTTTAGAGCTTTCCAATTTTGGGAGATTATAGAAAAGTATATAAAGAATAATTTAGGCTAAAAAAGTTTATTTGATTTTTGGCCGATTTTTATCAATTGAATCGTACTGTGCCCCCTTAACATGATTTATAATAAACAAGTTGAGGTACAGTAGGTCCCCGATTTAATGAATTCATTGAGAAAGAATATTTTATCCGTTAATTTGGGGTTATTTGTAATAGCGGGGTCCAAAAAAATACTAATTTCTTTCTTTTAACTTTTGAAAATTCTATTATAATCAATAACATAAGAAATACCCATAGTTAGAAATTTCACACTTTTTTATTCAGCAGCTAAAAGTACTAACAGAAAATTACAACACACCAGTTAGTCGGAAATTTTAAAATATTGACTAATAGATGCTTGACAATGTTTTTGATTCCTGGCTCGTAAGATTATTTTTTCAACTTTATGCAGTGAAGAAAATACTGAATCGCTTACATCGTAATGCTCGAGGTATATTTTCTCCATTTCCAAATAATGTACATTATTGCAAACTGTAGCAGTTTTTGATAAGAGTTTCATATCAATTTCTACATCAGAATCACTACGCACTCGCGTTTCTAACACTCTGTCATGCTCATAAATGTTCAAAACAAAATTTTCACTTTTATAAAATAATTGAATACTTTATAACACAATTGGTACAATATTCCATTTGGAATAACTGAGCAGAGTTTTGAATTTCTCCAGAAAAATTTCCAGTTGGCAAATAGGAACTAAAATATATTCTTGCAATTCTAGTGAATTTGCTACTGAAACATAGCAGATAT
>BMAV01011933.1:0-57066 GCA_019973955.1 Trichonephila inaurata madagascariensis | reverse complement strand
AATTTTAAAAAAACTCAAAATAGGGGTTTCATTATTTTGATCAATTTTCTACATTTTAAAGTTACTATTTGTCTTGGTTTTTAAAAAAGTTCTCCCCCCCCCCTCGATTAATCTTCATGTTGCGGCTCACGTGAAATAGTCATCATATGTATGCGACCCAGTAGAATAAAAGGATGAGTACCCCCTGGCTTAGGGTAATAAATATTTTAGATAAATTCTTTTTAAATAATTTTTTTTTAAAAAAAAATCTTTTATTTTTTTACATTTTTGCGAATCCCCATTTACGTTTTAACCCCCGCTTTGAAAACCCCCTGTTACAGTCAAAGTATGAGAATTAAAAGGGAAAAGGGGTTATTGTACTAAGTCAAAGTTAAAATGTTTTCATTCGATCAAATATATAAAAAAAGTAAAAATAAACGCAATACTTTTTTGTAAGATAAAGTAAGGTAATAATATAAATAAATTAATATAGAGGCATAGAAACAGTTAAATGGTTTGTTCCTAAGCAAACATTTAATGCATTAACCAATTGATAATATATGGTTTTTCTAATAAAATATACAACCTCTGACATTAAAGTTCAGTGAATTAAGTCAGAACGGTCCATCTGGCAACACTGGCGAAAGAAACGCTGCACATGCATAGTGGCAGGTGTTGAACATCTGCCCCCACCTTTTCAGATGGATCATTTGTGTTCCGTGTAAGCTTTTTTTACAAAGACGTTCTTGCGCTGGTTTTAACAGAGAACAAAAAAATAAACAAAAATGACCAATTTAAAGTTCTGTTTTGGGCAAGACACCGACAAAACTTACGATTATTGTACGTGTTTATGAAGGTAAAGCGCGTCCTGAAGTGTGGGTACAGTGCCCCCCTTTTCGGGGGGCCGGGAAAGGTTTGACAACCCCTTGCAAAAGGGGGCAACTCGGTGACGAAAAAGTTCAAAAGGGGGGGTGGTTGATCAAACCTGTCGAAAGTACACCCCGCAACCTTCGCACTGCGGGGCGGGGGTAGGATTCTATGGGACTCGAAGCCTGAGGATGCCCAAAAAGGGTTGGCTTGGGGCCCAAAACCAACTTTACGTGGGGGGGCCCTTTTATTCTCCATTACGCCACTGTCACTAAAGATCGTCACTTAAGTGTGCACATGATACCTGATAACTATAGATTAACCCTGAACCCGTGCGACAAATCGTTACCTAGAATTTAGAGATGAGAAAAACGTGTTTGAACTCCATCCCAAAAAAAACTTCTAGAAAAGTTTCCAGGATTTCTATAGCAGATCTCAGGAGTGCATAGTTATGGGAGGTGAGTATTTCAAAGGACAGTAAGGTAACTTTCGTTAATATTGCATCTACATTAGTTTTATAGGATTTATTGTCAAAAGTTGTATTTCATAAAATAGAATGTTCAGTCCATTAGATGAATAAATGAATAAAATAAAAATTTTCAACATATGAATATTTTATGAAGAAGAAATTTCCATCTAATGCTACGAATTTTGTTTAATTAATGCTTAAAGTAGTGTAAATAATGTATACCTTGCTGTTTAAGATGTTAATATTATACTTTCGTTGCACTTTTTATAATAAGTAATATTCGCCAGCAATACTTTCCCTTACATTAATGGCGTTTCAGAGGAAAGTTTGCGAAATAATGACGATACAGCCAAATTTGGAGTGTTGCTGACCATTTTCTGCGAATTGGAGACTTCTGGATATTACTGAAGAAATCTATTAGAGTACAATATATGACTTTTGCAGATTTATCAAAATAGATCTGGAAGTAACCGCGCAGACTATAAATAGTAGTTACTCGCTGAAACTGAGTCAATATTGTTTTGGTTGTTAAAGAATTGCTGCGATCAAGTGATTGCTTGCGAGTAATCTTTATTATTACGTATATGTATTTTTAGACACTGATAGCAGTGTCTGAGCGCTGTAGAAGGTGTAAAACCTTCAAAGATTTATGTTACAAATTTTGCTACTATATCTTGTGCTCCAGGTATTGTTTACCTAAAATAAATTTCATCGCTTCTAAGGAAATGTTTTGCTCTTTGAGATTGATAGCATAAAATCCACGCACCCTGATATTCGCAACACGTCTAGTAATTTTCTTCCCTCCTCCCTCTCCAATTATACATTCTCCATTTTCAGTAATTCAAGCATAAATCAGGATAAAAATCGAATAATTATAAAAGTGAGCAGCAGTATACTTGGAAGGCACAAAATTGTTTGTTTGTCTTCTAGTGTGGATTAATAATACAGTTTTACAAAATCTACAAATACATTTTGCCACAAGTGATAGCTATGAATTTTTTTCTCTTAAGTTATGAGGAAATAAATTTTAACTTACAATTCGTTTTCCACAATTTCCAATCAATATACGAGGGGTGATAAAAAGAAAGGTTACAAGTCGAATGAATAAATATTTATTAACAATATATAGACAGAAGATACAAAAGAGAATTAAGAGGCATAAATGTCCATCACTTTTCAACATAATCACCAAGTCTGTTTAGGCATTTATTAGAACGCAGAACCAATTTGTTTTACCCGTCTTTTAGAAATCAGGCCCCTGCCCAATGAGCTAGGTCTCGGCTGATGATTTCACAGCAGTGTCTGAAGAGAACAGTCTACCGGAAAAGTGCTCTTCAACCTCAGAAGCAGTAAATAATCCTAGGTTCCAAATCTCGGCTGTGTGGGGGTGACTGTCGTTGAAGAACTTGACCGGCCGCTCTCTGCCATAATTTGTTTTCATGATTCTATCTGACTGATTAAAAAGAGAGACACCATTTCGCTACATGTTTTCTGCTCTTTTCTTATTCCCTATAAACTTCCCCGATTTTATTGGTTGTGTCAGATGCGGACACATTCTTTGCCCATAAAAAAGAATCCTAACGAGACCAATTTTCAAAGTGTCTTGCCGTTTCAAACGTCCTGAACCGTCTAAGAACTTACACTACCTACCCGTACTCCAGCTGTATGACAAGTAGCGCAGTTTGTCTCCACTTTGGGGAAACAAAATTTCTCCACAAAATGTAGTTTTTCAAATACTGTGGCTTGTAACATTTTTTTATTTGATCATCCCTCATACTTTTAAAACAATAATATTTACTAAAATTAAAAATTGTAGCTAAATACAAACATTTTAATTTTTTTAATAATGGGACTAATTATTAGTATATTTTTTCAAGGTAAAAATATCCAAATTTGTGCAAAACTGTTACAACGTTATGCATATATTTGAAATTATATCTTAAAATAACTCTTATTTACTTACCAAATCAAATATCTGTGTAAGAGTAATACCGAGTCGTATTACGATGGCATGTGAAGCATTTTTTACTGGTCTTACACTGTTGTCATATCCTCTCATTAATTTGTCTACAAGTCTTTTTTCAGCACTATATTCGATATCAGAATAATATTGATGATCATCTTCTGAAAAGAAAAAGAAACACAATTAATGTATTTAAATATTTGCATGAAATACTACTAAGGGATGTGGCCTCATAAAGATATTAAAAGAAAAACACTAATTCGAAATTAAGAGAAGCATTGAATGAAATTACAAATTAATAAAGTTGTTTTTATGATGACAAAATGGTATTTTATTTAAATATCAATGCATTTCCTATTTCCTATGTAATAGAATCAAAAATTAATATTTATAGAATTGATATTTGAACAGAATTAGCGTTTTTTAATTGAATAATTATAAAATATTGTTACGAATTTTGTGTACAAAAGTGTAAATAATCTGTATTTGAATGTGTAATGCGTTTATATTACTCTATGTTATATTTATTTTATGTTAAAATTATATTATTCTCGAAAGCAACACCATCCCTTACGTTATAATGGCGATTCAATGGGAACTTGGCGAAATCTTGGCAATAGAACTAAGTTGGCATCATTTTTGGAGATAAATTTGACAACCATTTTGGTGACTTGGTGACCATGTTGGCAAATACTTTTGGGGAGTTTGGGACCCTCTGGATTTTTCTAGAAATTAGTGGAGAAATTCACTTATTTCTAGATCTATGATGCAAGCGGCTCCTTCTCAAAATATCGTCAAGTCCTATAAATACAGAGATGCTCTCCGAAACTAAGTTCGTATGGTTTTGACCAATGATTAGTTATTATTGCTTTGACTAGTGATTAAAAGTCTTGCCTTGGCTGTTGAAGCGATTAGTGATTACTTCGGCTGTTAAACGAGCGATTGCTTGCGAATAATCTTTCATATACTTGTATTTTAGACACTGTTATTGTGTCTGAGTGCTGTAGAAAGAGTGAAGTCCTTCTGGTATTTATTCTGCGAATTTTGCTGCTGAATCCTGTATTTCAAGGATTAGTTTTCGACATTAAATTTCCATCGTTCTTAAAGAACTGTCTTGTTCTTTGCGACTCTAAAAACCTATTTTTTAAATAATCGTTGAAACTGGGCCACGCCCATTTGAATGGCGAAAAATGTAAATAAAGTACTTCGTTTTTGCTTGAAAGTTGAAAGGCTTATATAAACCAAAACATGTATCTTTTATTGTAAATTGAGCCTTTTGTTTTGTTATTTCCTAACCGATTAGAAGTCTCACTGTATATATCAAAATCTATTCATCTCAAAATGTAATTCTTTTCTGAGAACCTACTGTTCACAGGTATGTAAATTTTTTTATGGTATATTTATAATGATGCTGCATGGCAAAATACCGAAATGAGCTTATGTGTAAAAACGCAAAAAGTTTATTTTAAAAAAATTTATGTGAAAATGAGTCACCACGCAATGTTTGATAAAATATTTCATAAATTATGAAAAAATTCAAAATCAGCTAAAAACTCATTTCAGTATAATGAAAAAGGTGTACTTTAATTGTATGAAAAATTTCAAGCATGTATATAACAGATTTTGAAAAAAAGTACATCGAAAACAGCCAATTTAACATTATCAGTATATATATAGAGAGGGAGGTTTCCAACTCCCCTTAAAAATACTATTGGTGAATTATTATACATGAGCTAATTGGAAATTCTAAAATGCTGACAAATAAACGTTTGAAAATCTTTTTGATTCCTGACTCGAAAGAATACTTTTTTCAATTTTATGCCGAGAAGAAAATATTGCATCTTTTACATCCTGCTGCATAAGAGAGAATATGTTTCCACAGTTTCCAAACAATATAAAACATTAGAAAATACAATAGTTTTGATAGGAGTTTTATTGTCCATTTCTACATTAGAATCGATATTAGTTATTTTGAGAACATTTATAACCCAATGTCCCACAAATTATCACACACAGCGGCTTACGTAGAAGTAAGCGTGAAGTTCACATCCCAAAGAAGAGAAGGATTACAACACAACCATCCATACCTTAATAGGATTCGAACCTGGTGACTTACGAGTCCATTGTAGTCAGCGTCACTAACCACTCTACCTAGGGATTGCAATAACGGACTAAAAGTTCAATACCGGTATTCGGTATTTTTTAGGTCTTGGTACCGGGATACCGGTTTTAATACCGATAGTAGAAATTTTACAGAAAGAAAGAAAGCACATGTGTTGCTTTGCTTCATTTGCCAGTTTTATTACAAAGTGTGCATATCACAAAATAATATGTAACTTATAAATTATAGCAGTATATAAAAAATTACAAGAATGTAAAAAGAATATCCTGGTTTATTTAAAATCACGAAAAACTGTCAATATCACTATTCAAAGCCCTGTGTTTCTTACTATATAAATATTGAAATCAAAACCGAAGTATTATCAACTGATTTTTTATGTTTTTGTAAAGTTATTCCTTATTCATTATTATGGGTTATTATTTCAAGTATACGCAATGTAAATCCTGAAAACATTTTGAACTTAAAGTATGATATGCAAATACAATGTGAATAACTAACTCATCAATTACAAAAAATATCGAAATATTACGCACTTTCTTCACACCAAACCCTGTTTTTCATATACGAATATGATACTACGAGTCCCGTATGTGTGAAGTATTGCCTGAGTAGATGTTTTGCTCCCTGGGCTCTCTAGTAAATACCGAAACGCGGTATTTAAACTTGTGGAATACCAATAATGTTGTACCAGGCCACAAAAGGCCTTTCAAAAATACCGGTAGCCCGGCATCCCGGTATACCGGTATTGTAACCCCAACTATACCGGAAGTATGGTAATTGCTATTCATTGGTCTCCAAAAAGACACACGCATTTCCACAGCTTTCCAGTTGTACATGATAGTCCGTCACAACAAATGTATCATGATTATTGAAATCTTAAAATATCCCCTGGTTTGTGGATCGGGATTTCCTGTCTTACTCAAGTCTCACACGACAGGTTACACTCAAGACTCATCATCATCTGTTAAGTTTAATCATGAATAATAGTCTTTCATCTTTTCCCCTGGAAATTTTCTGCTTACAAGAGAAACGCCGTGTTCTGTTCCGGACAAAAATAAGATATGTCATTTGAACAAGAAATCCATTTTTTCTAGTACAAAATAGTAATAATAATATAAAAGTCCAGCTGCTGAAATAATTCGTTAATTTGGATTTATTATTCGTTAAATATGGGGTTTCCCCTATTTTAATTGGGGAAAGAGAAAAATTTGTCCAGTCGAATTCGTCAAATAGAGATTCATTAAATCGGGTCTGATCACATTACTCATATTTTTCATAATCATTAAATTGTCTAAAGGGGTGATTTTCTTAATATATAGCTAAAAGTTTCAAAGAAAATATGTCAAAACCTTTCTCAACCAGGGTGCGCCCCCTTAAGTGACATTCTCAAGAGAGGTGGGAACATATATTGTGAATATTGAAATTACATATTGAAAAATCGAAAACAAAAAAATTATTTTAGAAAAATTATTAATTTACTGAAAGTAAATAAAATACATTCTAAAAACAAAATAAAAATAATAAAATACATATAAACATAATAAAATACATAACAAAAAATAAAATACACATTTACACTGATATATTACACTTATAAATGTAACAATGCTACAAAATGTATTTTATAATTAATTTAATAATATTAAGAACAAGTTTAATAATTACCAGTGATCCCATGGGCTTGTCATATATAAACTTATACACAAAAATTAACACCCCTATCTTAACACTTTTTTTACCGTTTATAACAATCCCTTAAATGCCGACAAAAGTTGCTGATTCGCTTCCCAATGCCAACCGCTTTCACATAGGTGGTGCGCGCGTATGTGATGTATTGGGAGAGGGGAAAGGAATAAATAAGTAAATCCTTTTCGTAAACACTCTCAGCGCTATTTTATTGCATCCAGCCTTCGGAATAATTCTTATGAATAATAGTGCATAGAAAGACGTACTCTCGAATTATGTATATATACGCCGGTGGCAAGAGGTTAAAGTCGTGTCGTAATTTTAGCAACAAAATTCCAGGTATTTGCTGAATCCAACACATTGTTATTGTATGAGGGGCGCGAAAAAAAATTTTATTGAATATTGGGTTGCAAATTTTGAAACTTTGAAGCACGTATTATGTTTTAATTTTAACTACCTGTTTTATTGAACTCTCTTTTTCCTTACTATATATTAATAGAACTATATATAATTAACTATATATTAATAGAACTATATAATTAACTATATATTAATAGAACTATATCACACTAACTATACATTAATATAACTATATTACACTATTATATTATTTAGTTAATAGTCGGGATGTGTTGGTTCTTCAGGAAATGTATAAATACTAATAATATTACTAATGTAATAATAATTAAATCGATATTCAAGTAATTAAGTCAGATGTAATTTTAAAAATGAAATCTGCATTTTACTTTATCTATATCGACTTAATATATTTTCTTAATTTCCTACAAGTATGAGAATTAATTAAGAGAAATGTGAATTATGACAACTTACTATGAGCCAATTCCCCTCCCATAAATTCTTAGTTAATTAAATAATAGATTGGAATCATGCATCAGATTTTGTCTGAGTCTTTTTAGTTTCAGATAAAGATATTAAAGAAAATTGAGAGACATTTACGTTCAAAAGTAAAATGAACAATTAAATTCAATTTAGAATTTCTTCTCTTTCCTCACGCAGGAAAAAAAATGTTAAGTGTGCTTAATTTCCTCAAAATTGCTGGAATTCGTCATTATTACTAAGTCAAGAAAAGTGGGGTAATTATATAGGACTGTGAAAACATTATCATTAGAGTTATATTTTTTTTTTTACTGACTTGCGGGTTTCAAATTTTTACCTTAATGTTATTTCTTTGGATCGGGGATCCCAAATTCAGTTTGAAGACAGGTACTTGATTAAATAAAATTTAATTTTCTAACAAAGTAATTTGTGAGTCTTTGTTGGAAATGGTAATGATTTTACCAATCAAATGCATTGAAATTTTGTGAATCTTTATAAATGGTATGAAACAATTTAATTTTAAAAATTAATTTTCTAATAAAACATTTGACTTTTGTTGTACCCCAATTACGCTAACTACTGATATTAAATTGTATATGTATTATAGAAAACTTAAAGCATTTCTACCTTGTTATTTTTTGCATATTACTACAATATTTTGCTTAAAAGTATTGTTCTTTTACAGGAGAATATTATGCAGGGAAGCAGAATATATTATAAAGTTATTAAATAGTTGAGAGATTTTTAAAGCGTTTTTACTCTGAAAGGTTACTTTGTTACAACCCCTCCGTCAATATCCTTTTGGGGCTGATTGATTGATTGATTGAATGATTGATTGATTGATTGATTGATTGATTGAATATTAACGTCGCACTGTTCAGCTACACGAGGGCTTTTGGCGACGGACCACGTAATTTTGAACCATGGTCAAGTGACGTGGACGACACCTGAGCTGGCACCCTCTCTAACTACCACACCACACCAATGGGAGGACGTTTCAGCTCTCGACAGATTTAACGTGCATCACTGCCCTACACGGCGGGTCTTTAGTGGTACTGGGCTCGAACTCGTGACAAGGCAAGCCGCGATCCAATACCTATACCACTCGGCTACCGCGGCCATCCTTTTGGGGCAGGCAAGAATTTTCTTGGAAAGGACGGTATGAGATGCTGATGGGTTATTTTGTGCTCTGCAAAATAGCACTTTTCAACAATGTGAAAGTGATGGTTGTTGGTCTGTAAGTTGGATTGCTTACTCAATTTTATCCCACAAATGATCTCTACAGCAGAGTTTCCAAAAGTGTGGTACGTTTTTGGTTACGAGTTGGGGTATACCCCATGCTTAGCTGCGTCTAATTCTATGTTCTCATAAGTCAAGCCAAGACAATCATGTAAAGGCGTGAGATCGTCCGGTATGACACGGTGGGAATGTACCATACTTCGTTACAGACAACTTACTTCGCTAAAATTAGTGGCTTCTCCAGGCTCCTATGTATTTTTACGCTTTTGTGTCATTTTGCCTTCTCATTTATCCAATAAAAGGTTACTTATAATAAAACTTTTACAAAAACCCTCTTTATGGGGCGTTAATTATCCGGGCTTTAAATATCGAACCAGTTTTTCAGAACCTTGCAGCGAAAAACGAAGGTGTACAATTAACGAAAAATAAGTTTTATTTTCCCAATAAATTTGGACTTTTTGCACCTTTTTGCTTTTCCAAGCACTTTCCCCGCATTGACGTTTTTTCAATATTCGTATAGTGTCGTTTCATATACTCTGGACGCACCCGGTTTCGGTTACCCGAACAATCGGGGTTAAAGGCTCCGGTCCCAATGATTCGGATAAAAGACGTTCTACTGTATTTACGTTTTGTTATTAGTGGTTTTATTTCTCTTTTCTTATTATTTTGTGAATGCACAAAAAAAAATAATAAATAAATATATTTTGATTGTTATTAAAATGCATCTCTTTTTCTTTCGTACTCAGCGTAACGAAAATAATAGAAAAGGGAAACACATATGTTAAATTTGGGGGAAACACTTTTTATAATTGAAATTTAAAACAAAAAAAAAGAAACTCAATGTGATGTTCATTTTTAAAATTTTAAAAAAAAAAGCTTGACGGGATGCTTATTCGTAAAATTACATTGACACGGGGGTAAAATCGGCCTCGGATTTTTCAATCGAAATGACGTTTAGGTATTATATCTTATTCAAGCATTCATGCACATGAAATAAACCGTCCAAAAGCATTTCAGGAAAGCATTCTCTAAAACATATTGCCTGCAACGGTTTGAAGAGTAGTAATAATACATTTAGAGAGTCCATACGTTCCTACTATTTCTGTTAAATTCTAATTCGCGCACTTGTGTAATGAGGTGCTTTTCAAACTTTCATTAATGGCTTCCAAACTTTCATTATCCAATATTTAATCATAATTTTCATCATGCCCCCCCCCCTTCCTCCATACAATAATAATGAATTGAATTCAATAATACTATACTTTGACACACACTAAACCTACAGTAAGATTTTAACCTCTCATGTCACCGGGGTATATAAAGGTCTCACTCAGCCAGTGTGTTAATTGCTCTGGACGTACATGTCTCCGAAGTACGATTTTTCCTGTGCACTGCTATCCATAAAATAATTCCAAAGGCTTTGGAATGCAATAAAATATAACAGTGTTTGCAAAGGATTTACTTATTTCAAGGATTTGCTCCTTTATTTCTTTTTCTACCTCCCCCTCCTCTTTCAAATACACAAAATACGCTCACCTACGGGTTAAACGGGGATATTGGAAAGCGAATCACGAAATTTTTAATCGGGATTTTTAAGAGATTAATTATAACTCGTACAAATTATCAAGATTAGTGTTAATGTTTTGTATATAATTTCACATATGACAAGCCCGTAGGGTCACTGGTAATTATTAAATTTGTTCTTAATTTAGTATTGTTAAATTAATTATAAAAAACATTGCCAGTACGTGTTTTAAGTGAAAATCAATGTAAATGTGTATTTTTTTTTTTATTATT
The DNA here is from genome assembly GCA_019973955.1 of Trichonephila inaurata madagascariensis. Lineage (NCBI taxonomy): Eukaryota > Metazoa > Arthropoda > Arachnida > Araneae > Nephilidae > Trichonephila > Trichonephila inaurata. The sequence continues at coordinate 46,107 of BMAV01011933.1, read as the reverse complement.
CAGAATGTATTTTGTTTGTTTTCTTTCAAATAAATTAATAATTTTTTTTTAAAAATAATTTTGTTTTCGACTTTTCGTATGCTGCCCTCCCTCGTACATTATCGGCCCTTAGGGTGCCCCCCAGTTTGAGAAACACTGTTATAATGTAACTTAAAACAAAAGTTCATCGGACCACATTATCTTCCATTGTTCACTATCTATTATTTCTTTAGTACCAGAATAAATACAGACTCTTTATTTTTTCCAAATGGCCTTAAACTTCTTTCGCCCATACGGTACATAGTACAGTAAACGCTGCACTCAGAAATATTTTGAGACGAACTTTGATTAAAATCTGGTGAAATTTGCTGTACTGTCACCATTTGGATTTCTTTCACATTTCGGGATATCCATCTTTCTGGCCAAACCTTCACCACTCCGTGAAGGTCACAATTTGCCCGTTCATATCCAAGCTTTTGCTTGGCACTCCAATCATAATAAAATTTCTCGAATCTTATTCGTTAGCTCTTTATAAATACGCCAGCTTCACTAATACTTATTCCGTGCATTTTAGCTACTAATCAGACTCAAATTCTGTCCATTTACATTTTTCTCCATGTATTCACTAGAAATTTACCTGTAATACTGTCTTTTCTATTTCATGTTAGCTAAATTCTCTTGTGGCAACACTTCGATACAATTGCTCATTTGTATAAAAGTGTCAAGTTAAAAAAAATAGTGACCATTCCAAGTTTATATGAGTTCTCAGTTTTAATTCTGAGGGAATTGATTATATTTACTGTTAGAGACGCTTATTGTTGGCATCAATGAGCTTGCACAGCAGAGAAAAAAAATAACTAAACATCGAAATTTGAGCCATTGGTTGAATGGTAGAACATTCTACAAATGTAATAGGATTATGGGGTAAGTAACAAATGGGATATGTTATTAAAGTATTTTGTTTTTAAATGTGTAGGCTATGTATTAGGAACATGAAATATATAGCAAGGGATTTTGCACCATGAAATACCTAGAAATATATGTATGAGATTACTGAAATATTTTCTATGAATGTGTAAAAATTTGGAATATTTTACAATTATTTACAGTTATGGAAAAAGAAACAGATGAGTTGGAAAATTGGAATGTGTTTGGAATATAACAAGTTATATTTATTCTGAAAATAATAGGGTAATACCGTGTACTTTAAATTAATGATAACTTCAATCATAATGCGGCCATGAAACCATTCTTAAATTAATAAACAGGATGCAGGAACTACACCGATTGAACCTGTTTCTAAAAAGTAACAATTTGATACACTCTATTAAAAGAAGATACTCCAAGAATTCAAAAGAGTTCAATAAAAATAAGTAAAAAATCTAAATAAAATTCGAAATATACAAATTATAAACCGTAAAAAATTTGTTAATCTAAGTACATGTTCATAAAATAACTTATTTTTCTATAAAAAGAGTTATTGCTCCAAACAATGATGCTTCGCAACAATCAAAAGTTCGTAATTTTAGAAATGAAACAAGTAGTATAAAAAAAACAAGTAATATAAAAAAAATTAAGTCAATTCCTACTTAGATCAACAAAGAAAAATGTTCTTTTAGCTACTTTTTATAAAATAGTTACAATTAAAATAAATATGTATACACATATAACACAGAATCACAACATTAAGTGATAATTAATTTTTATTCATTATCATTAAAGTATCGTATTGTTATCCAAAACAATCGTGTATATAAAATTTCAGTTCAAATGAATGTTTTAAAACGAGAGAAAAAAACCTTTTCAAGTTTTGAGACACGTCACCAAAATGGTCGCTAAGTTGCCAACGTGGCTGTATTTGTAATTCTTTAAATAATTAGTTATAATCAATTAATTTTTTTTTTAATTATAATTAAATTTTGTATTGTCATCAAAAAAAATCATTTTTATATAAAATTTCAGCTCCAAATGAGCGCTTTAAAATGTATTTTACTAATGATTGAAAATTCCACCAAGATAAATAAATAAATATATAGATAGTGTAAGTTAATAGTAGGAATTGAAAAATAAAAGTCAATTCTAAACTAACTAAACTTCTAATGGAAATTCTAAACTTACATATTCCGCAGCAACCATGACATGCTTCTATTTTGTTTTATGTCGTTTTTTATATATTGAGTATTACAATTTTATCTTTTAAAAATTCAAGAAAACAACTTCATTAAGGTTTTCATTATAAATAAGATAGTTTTATTATGAAAAAAATTCAGGTCAAAACTGACTATACGCAAAGCGAAAATTAAATTCCATATATATTTCTAGATAAGAAAATTCTCAACTTGTTCCAAATAAAGGAAATTTTAAACTTAAAAATTCTAATATATATTTCCTTCTGCTTAATGGGTATATATTTAAAAAGATTTATGATTTTGTTACCATCGTATAAAAGAAGTTTATGTATATAGCAAATGAACTTATTTGTTTCGAAGTAACATAAAAAGGTAAAAATATTAATTTATATAACTCTTTTACACTTATTTAATACAATTAAAAGCTAATAGGCTAAATAGTACTTCATTGCGTCCGAAAATTTGATTATTTCATTAAAGAAAATCTGCTTTAAATTTTTCTGCTGCTATAAATCGCTTACTAATTGCATTTAACTAAAAAAATAATGTCAATTCCTGGTAATATTAATGCTCTTTTTTTCACTGTTACTCTGTGGGCCATCTGATAAAGGTAATGTCTATACCATGTCATAATAATTTGATTCCATATTTGAGGAATTTCACTTTTCAATACTTTCAGTTTGGATGTTTTGGTTCCATCTGCTTGGCACTCTTTCGATCTCATCCCACGAATACTCAATTCGATTGAAATCTAGTTACTCTGTGGGCCATCTAAGAAAGGTAATGTATACCATGTCATAATAATTTGAGACCATATTTGAGGAATTTCACTTTTCAATGCTTTCAGTTCGGATGCTCATTTAGAAAGGCATTAGGTTATACTAAGGATTCAAATTTCTCAACAATAAACCTGCAGCTTTGAAATCTCTCAAATTCACTAAGCGGTCAATTTTTTCGCACAAAATGTTCCAAAAAGGTACATTTTTTATTACATAACTAAACATAATATATAACAGAATGCGAAAATAAAATTATTTTATTTTAATTTGTAATTTTAAAGTTTTCACACTATTTCTTTGCTTTATAATTATGGAACATAAAAACCCTAAATGTGCGTACACTCTGCATGCTATGACGAATATTTCATACATCTTAAAAAGAATTTCTCTCATACTTGAAAATTTTCATGTTTGTACCACTTTTTCAAAAGTTACATAATCATGTGAATATATATATATATATATATATATATATATATAATAAATTTCTGGTGTCAAAAAAATCAGACATTATATAGATAACTATAAACATTTTACTAAATATTGCTTAAATCAAAATCCCCAATTAATTTTATTAATAGTTATGAATAAAGCTGTTCAAAATAGTTAGGTTTAAAAATTCGAGATTGATAAAAGTTTATTACTATAAACTTAAATATTTCATCGTTATAGTTTTCCCCCAAATCTAATATTGTTAAAATTACTTATTATTATTTTATTCATATTTACTCTAGTGTTTTTAAAAGTTATGCTATAATTTCAACTCTTTTTAAATTTTTTTTATTTCCATTTTTTTTATACTTTTTTTAAAGTGCTACATTTCAGCCCTTCACTTGATTTAAATCTGCATTGGGGTCTAAAACCTGGAAATAATTTTTTTTGGCCCCCAGTTTTAGCGCGGGCTTTGTTTTGTAAGTGCAATATTTAGGTAAGTTCCTCATCTTGTAATGGGTTTAATTTCCTATCCATTATTTTCAATTGGTTTTGCTAAGTATTTTTACATAAGGGGAAGGTTGGCGGGCCCAAAAACATTTCAACCCCCCTTTTTTTTGTAAAATTTTTTTATATATTAGCTGTCTAAGTCAGTAAAGTTTATAACACTGCAGCATCCATTTTTTAATTATTAATCTCGTTCACTCTATGTCCTTCATTGTGTGATTTTCCTCTTCTATATGTTTTCGAATTTATTGTTTGGATGTCATATCTCTTGTTTGTAGAGAATTAGCTTATATATATATATATATATATGCACACACACAATTTAAAGCGTGTTGTAATACTAAGTCTTACATTCCAATGGGAACAGAGATAATATTGACTTTTTTGAATTATCCTTTCATTTCCATTTCTTCTTAAACAAAACATTGTCTTGCTAATCCCTGCTATTTATCGCATATTTTTAAGAATTTAAATACTTGTATTCAATGAAAAATTCCCGCCTTCACCACAAAGAAATTCCCGTATGAGTAGTATTTCAGTACCATGGATAAACCGCATCTCTTAAAAACACTGGCACTAATACTTTCATGAAACGAATTAAAAATAAGTGCAAATCAAAGAAAAGAAGAAAAAATATAATTTCCCGTACAGAGTACGGGCCGGTTGTGGCCAACTTTCGCTAGCCCGGTACGGTATACGGACAAACCAGTTAAAGGGTTAAAATGAGAAAACAAAAAATAAACACACATTCCTTCGTCAACTTTTGAGTAAAAAATTTATTTATCAAGTAAATCGATATTATTAGCGTTTTAAGAAGCTGCATATTTTTAATCTTAAAATAAAACTCTGTCACGTCAGTGACCCCTTTTCTGGGGTAAGAAGAACGAGAAAGAGACTAATTAAATCATTCAATCGAATACCGCAGTGATGTTTTGACAGGAAAGTACATATCAAAACCTCACGGGAAATGATTGTCTCATTGGCAGGCTCGCATAAAACGTCATAATGATTGAAAGGCTTTTATTAAGTTAAATGAGGACCACATCAATATTTAAGCATAGGATATTGCATTGATGAAGATTAGTTTTATGCATAGTAGTGTGTTGAAAAAGAAATTTCTATAGATTTTTCATTAAATCAGTATGGGTTTTTTTTTTCAAAAATTTTTTAAAAAAAAAAAAAATTTTTTTTTTTGGGAAATTTTAAAAGGTTTTCTTAAAAAAAAGAAAAACCCCTTTTTTTTTTTTTAAAAAAAAATTTTTTTTGAAAAATTTTTGGTTTTTTTTTAAAAAATTTTTTTTTTTTTTAAAAAAACCCCAAAAAATTTTAAAAAAAAATTTTTTTTTAAAAAAAGAAAAAAAAAAATTTTTAAAAATTTTTTTTTTTTTTAAAAAAAATTTAAAAAAAATTTTTTTTTAAAAAATTTTTGGAAATTTTGAAAAATTTTTAAAAAAAATTTTTTTTTTTTTGGGGGAAAAAAAAAAAAATTTTTAAAAAATTTGGGGTTTTTTTGGGGGTGTGTGTGTGTGTGTGTGTGTGGTGTGTGTGTGTGTGTGTGTGTGTGTGTGTGTGTGTGTGTGTGTGTGTGTGTGTGTGTGTGTGTGTGTGTGTGTGTGTGTGTGTGTGTGTGTGTGTGTGTGTGTGTGTGTGTGTGTGTGTGTGTGTGTGTGTGTGTGTGTGTGTGTGTGTGTGTGTGTGTGTGTGTGTGTGTGTGTGTGTGTGTGTGTGTGTGTGTAAGAGAGAGAACTAATATATATTCAAATATTAATTATTTATTCTTAATTTCTTGAATGTATATAATTAAAGAAAAAATTATTGTTAAACTAATCTAATAGTTTTATCTATTTTTTAAAAATTCAACGTTATATTTTTGAAAATATTTCGCAAATGTCTATTTTAAATGTTTTAAAAATTATTCATAACGCTTGAGAAAATGTACATACAAAGTCCAATATCTATAGTATTTACCAATTAGTACACACGATTAAGTATAGATCGAGAGTTTGTAGCTTTTCATTAATTTTGAAAGCCTTTTATTTCTTTTAAATTTGGAGTTAAGTTTATAATTTAAAATTTTTACGAATAAATTTCAGAATACGTGACGGGTTAGGAAGTATCAAAACTCAATGCAAATTGTAACAGCGTATCAAAAAGTAGACAAACCAGTTATATAAGTTAGCAACAAATTAAGCTTTTTTTTTCTGAAGATTAAATTAATAAAATTCACATATTTAATTGGCTAAGAATTTTTTAATTTATTAAATTATAGTTTCATTTCTTCTTAAAATGTAAAAATGAATTCATTTAAGTCTATATAATTAAAATCAAGCTTATGAAACGCTAATTAAAGAATAAAATTTTTAAAAAAATCATCGTGGTTTTGCACATAACTTAATCCTACAAACTGCTTGAAAGTAGCAAATCCTAATTTTAAGAAAATACATATTTAATAAGGAGTAAGGGAAATTAACTTAACAACAACTGAGACACAGCATATATAGTTACTATAAGCAAATCTTGCCATATATGGAAAAAATGGGCAATGGTAATAATTTCCGAATAAAAACTACTTTTGTAATAAGTGTTATTCGAATTCAAAAAAAATTATATTTATGAAGAAGTTAGTTGTTGTGTAAGTTCATTGATTTTCGTAACAGCTCAGATATATATATGAATCAACAACAAATTTTTGACGCAATAAAATTTTGCTTCTGCGCATCTTATCAAAAAAGATATAAAGCATATTAACTAAGTAGTGGATAAGTACTTGGAAATTAATGAAATTTTCTCTTACGTATGCCCTAATTCAGATGAGAAACAAAAAAAATGTGATTTAAATGTAGACAATTTTTGAACTCATACTTTAAAGTTTTAATTTTAAAAAAAAATATGAATTTTCTTAGAAATTAAAAACAACAAATAAATTCTTAATATTTTATAATTATTGTTCCATATCACGTTTTATTAAGTGTATAGAGTATAATTTTCCTGAGTTCTGGTAAAATTACGTTGCAGTAGTAAACAAATATATTTAAAAGAACATTTTTAAAAGAAATTAAATAAAAAATTCCCATAAAAAGACTGCCTGACTTCCTTTGAAGTACTACATTTCTTTATACTTTTCACGTAGCTCTATATACAAAAATGTATGCTGATGTATCTAGTTTTAATTTTAAAGTAATATTTTTAAATGCTTTCTAGTTTTTAACAAGATTTATTTTCCTTATTTTAAAATTTTTCACACTCTTCCAAAGTGATATATACCACCATATTTACTGAAAATATTCATTTTCGGAATATGTATGCATGTATGTATGTTTATATGTATGTGAATGTCTGCATGTATATATATATAAACTGAAAAAAATCAATATTTTTTTTTATTTTATTCTTTAGAAATAGTACCACTAACTGTACCACTTCTCTACTCAGAATCAGGATCAACCTCTGTTTATAAATACTTTTAGAAACAATGTTCGCAAGAACAAGAACATTAAGCAATACAAGTAATAAATTCCACCATAACGATACGAGTTACTCACCAAAGATAATGCAACTACCTCTGACTAACTGTCTTTTGCTAGATTAGTTTATGCTCCAATAATAATTTCTTCCGAGGATTTTCTAAGGATAGAATATTTTTCTCGTTAACTGATGAAATTCTCAAGAAAAGGAGCACCTTCTAACAGAAAACCTCCGGACTCTTATATGACTTTTATGCAAAAGTTTATTTCCCAGTTGTTGTATATAAGCTATTTTATTTGAAATATTTGGGTTACTTACATGCTATCGCAACAATGACAACTTTCAAGATAACTCGCTAAATATGCAACCCCGATTTCACATGTATCGGACGCACTGAATGGGCAACCATGTACTTTCATTCATATAATGTCGCCAATATGGTTGCGATATTACGTAAGTACCTACTATTTTATCCTGAGTTCTCTGTACAGACTCACGAACATTTATGTTGATCCCGAAATACAATTTCTTTTTCTTGCAGACTCTTCGAAATTCCTATGGATTTCGATTTCCAAATGCTGTAACAGATATTATACACTGAGACATATATAATTTTTTCTTTTCATATAGTTTATAATACTCTTCTATAAAATTACCTTTGTTTTTAATATCACAAATTACTTCCCTCTCAAAGATAATTATTAAAATTAAGATTTCTTTCATAATACTTTTAAAAATATTTCTATCTTAGTTTCAATATATTTCTTACACACCGCTATCAGATATACATAGGGTACTGAATTTATTTTAAAAAAGACAGCACTCAATTACAATATGTTATATTGTGTAATTTAAGGATAAATAATCTTCAGAATTCTTGTATATAATCCATGATTTATAATTTTTTATATAAGGGTACACAAATACATAGACATCTCCAAAACATTATTGGTTGTTCAACAAAATATATTGTAAAGGAAGTATTTGCTAAGATTTTGCTGTATCAAATTATATCTTTTTGAGTTTCAAAATAAAAACATTACTTATCCTTTCTGTTTGCGATTTTTTTTCACAGAGTATATCTTTATCTGTATACAGTTAACGTTAAGAGTATCATAACTTGCAACTTAAAAATGTAACTGTGGTTTCATGTTCCGATTCCTTCAAAAGCCGTTGCTGCGAATAATAGGGTAATTTAAGATAACATTGTATATAGATGAGAGTCATATTTCTCTCATAGAAGCGTGTGAAAATTGAAAGACTGGAATCCCATAAAGCACAATCATGACATAAAAGATTATTTATGCTTCATAAGTAAGTTGTACATATTAAAATATATGATTAATTATATATTTTAATATGCACAATAGTTAAGACACTGCACTATTTTTTTTTTCAAAATTAAGTTTACTAACTTTAACTTTTTTAAAAAAATACACCCTAATTTTTTTTCAAATGTTTTTTTTTTGATGTTTGAATCTATTCTGTGAATTTCACCGTCTTTATTTGTACTTATATCTGGAAAATGAATTTTAAGTATTGACATAATATGTATTAAACACATCTGTTTTAATATTGTATTTGGAATTTGAACATTTTCTTATATTCTACTTAATAAAATAGAACACTATAAAATCTTATATTTAAAATTGCTCCAACAAAAAGGTGTTAAATGCATTAGTGATAATTAGTTAAAGGATAAAAACAAACAGTAATAATTAGTTAAAGGATAAAACAAACAGTAATAATTAGTTAAAGGATAAAAACAAACAGTAATAATTAGTTAAAGGATAAAAATAGTAATAATTAGTTAAGAAGGTAATTATAGTGATAATTAGTAAAATAATAAATAGTCATAATTGGTTGATTTTGAAACACAGAGAAGGATTTCCGGCAAAACTTAGATAACTCCAGAGATTTTACTATGGGGTGCTGTATGCTGTGTACTTCATTCTGTTTTATTTTTTATATCAAAAAATATTAAAAAAAGCGCCTCACTCCAGTTCTTCTCAAACTTTCAATATTTGAGACCCAATATTCAATCATAATTTTCCCCGCGTTCCTCTCCTCCCCCGTCCATACAAGAACAATGTATTGAAGTCAATAATACTATACTTTAACACTAAAGCTACGATATGACTTTAACTTCTTAAGTACCATCGGCATATATATATAGTAAAGGTTTCGCTCAACTAAAGCGTTAATTCCCCGGACGTATATGTAAGCATTTGCAAAAAACGAACTTTTCTGAGCACTGCTACATATAAAATTATTCCGAAGGCTTTGGAATGCAATAAAAAGACCTTGACAGTGTTTGTAAATGATTCACTTATTTCAGAGAATTTTTTTCATTATTTATTCTTTTTCTCCCGCACCCCGACTCCCAATGCATCACAAACGCTCGGCTAAATGGAAAGCGGTGGCATTGCGGAGCGAATGACGGTAGTTTCGTGATTAATTATAAACCGTACAAATTATAAAGATAAGTGTTGTGTGTGATTTTTGTATATAGTTTCATATATGACAAACTCATTGGGGGACTGGTAACTATTCTTGTTCTTAACTTAGTATTGTTAAATTAATTATCAAATACAATATATACTTTGATTTATTGGCCAAACCTTTTACGAACCTATGTATTGCAAATTTTTTCATATAGTAACTTTTCCTGGAACCAAAAAAATTTCACGATTTTCTTCTTAAAAAAACCTTCCAATTTAAAAAAATGATGTTCTATTTAAGATATTTTTTTTATTGGATTCTCCCCCCTTTTACCCCTTTTGTGGTGGGGTAGTTAGAGAGGGGGATAGCTCAGGTATCGTCCCCCTCATTTTACCATGGTTCAAAATTACGAGGTCCGCACCAAAAAAACCCTTTTGTGCTTCCTCACTATCTCTATTTTTGTAGTGTTTCTGGACATATCAAGTTGTTCTGTCTTTTAACACATTTTATGGGGGTCTTCAATATTGAACTGCTTTTATTGGTTGCCTAACTCGCCGAGAGCATTTCACATCCAAGAAGTGCAGCCTTTAACCCCTGTTATCCAGGTCACTGGAAACATCTTCGATATCCTTTTTCACCCTTAGTGGAGATATCTGGTGCCCCCTTTATGAACTAGTCTCCATTTAGTTGTAGTGTTGATCCGTCGTACTGGTAACTTCGTTTCTTGTAGCTCGAAAATGTCAAATTTAAAAGCTGGAGCATCAAAGAAAGAATTTAATTCTTCAGGAAGTGGATAAAGGTGTCAGAACTTTCCTTTTTGAGTGTTTTTTCTTTTCTTTTTTTTTTCTTTTGGATAGAAAGATATATCTAGTGGATGCGCAAAAAGTCTCGGACAAATTTCTTGCATTCTAGAATAGTTAACGAATTTCCTTTTAATTGGTTTTCCTGTTTCTTTATTTAAAACTTTAATAATAAAATATTTTTAAATATATTTCTTAGTTTTTACTTTGATTTTTTATGTTTTTAATAATGTCGAGCAAAAGGTCTGCTATTTTAGAGTTGTTTCAGAACGGAAAACGACCGTTCGTTTGTTGAATGTACTTCGGCAAGCAGTGCCTGATGCAATCTGCCGTTTCAAAGATGATCGGCGTCCAGGAAGTGGGCGAAAACGCACTGTGAACACTTCAAGGAATCGTAAGGCCATCGAAAAGCGAGTCCAGAGAAATCCGAGGGTTTCCATGAAACAGATCATTCGTGACGAGGGAATAAGTGACAGATTGATGAGGTGAACAGAAAAAATGGAGCTTAGACTGAAGCCTTACAAGTTGTGAAAAGTTCAGCTTCTCACTGAAGAAAACAAACTCGTACGGCTCCGAAGATGCCAAACCTTTTGAGACGAGCTGCAAGTCAGTGCTGGGAGAGATTCATTTTCACTGATGAGAAGCTCTTTACGATTCAACAAGTTCATAACTCCCTAAAAGGTAAAATCTGATGTGTGGACGCTCCAAGCACCTAGGCAATAGTTGATCATCGCCAATATTCAAAGTCGGTCATGGTCTGGGGCGGAATTTGCGCGTGCCAAAACACCTTTGGTTTTTGTGGAAGAGGGCGTTAAAACCAATCAAAAAGTGTACCAGAGGGACATTATTGAAGCTTTTGTCTTCCGTGGGAATAAAAGCATTTCGGAAATGCAAATTGAACACTTCAACAAGACTCTGCACCAGTTTGAAAAGCCAAAAAGACACAAGAATTTTCCAGACATGATAATCATCTGAAGAATGATCACCTACTCGGCGGCTCTCAATCCCATGGATTACAATGTATGGTCCATTTTGGAGTCCAGGGTCTACACTAAACCGCACAAAACATCGGACTCTCTAAGGCAATCACTTCTTCGGGAATGGAGTATATTAAAGGTAAAAGATTTGAGGTTCATTGTTAAAAATTTCTATAAGCGTTTGTCCCTCTGCATTGCTGCAAACGGCGATCACTTTGAAACCAATTAAATTTATTTATTATTGCGAGTGCATTCTTATTATTATTTGTTATATTTTGTTAATTTCTTAATTTTTATTAAATTATATAAAAAATTGTTTGTCCGGTTTTTTGCCGTATCCTGTGTAAAATAAATATATATTAATTTACAGAAATGTGTGAATAATTATTTTTTTTATTAAATAGCGTTTATGAATTTAAAATTTGTTTTATGTCGTTTATAAAGAAAATTGAAAGACAACCTCTATATAACGAATTCTCCATATAACGAGCGTTTTTTCGTGAATTAGCGACTTCGTTATATAGAGATCCGACTGTATATTACAGTGGAGACCAAAATTGCGGACACTTTTTTTAAATTGCTATGTTTTTTAAGTTTGTATGCTTATAGAAAATCTTGCGCTGCAGAAAATGCTAAGTATTTTACATCATTTTTAAGAGAATTTAATACGAAATTCAATACAAAAAAGAAAATTCAATATTTGCAACACAAAAAAGTTATGGTGCAATAACTGCCGATATACATTGGATACTGATGATAGCAGTGAATTAATAGAGCTTATTGAGGTTGCTCGCTTTATCTTTATTATAGCTTCCCATCGATGCTTCATTGATCTGAAAATAGTTTTAAGCTCTTCCTTTGTTATTACATGATGCTAAAAAATTATTGTTTCCTCAACTAGTTACTTTTTATTTCATGGGTACCTTATTCAGACAAGAGTTTTCAAATGGTGCCACAAGTTTTCTATAAGATCGAGGTCCTGACCTCAATCTTTTTGAAAACTTGTGGCACCGTTTGAAAACTCTTGTCCGAATTAATCTAGGATATAATTGTTTCCTTGCATCACGTAATAACGAAAGAAGAGCTTAAAACTATTTTCAGCTCAATGAAACATCGATGTGAAGCTGTGATAATGATTAAACGTAACCTCACTAAGCTCTGATAACTCACTGCTATCATCAGTATTCAATGTATATCGACAGTTATTGCAGCATAACTTTTTTTGCCTTGCAAATATTTGAATTTTCTTTTTTGTATTGAATTCAGTACTAAATTCTCTTTAAAAAAATTGTAACGGGACTTTATCGCGCCTTTCACTAAAATCCTGTTGGGGAATCTTTGGGGCCAGAATGGCATTTTACTCCAACTAACTCAAGAAAAAAACGCGATTATGCAGATTGGGAATTAGTATATATATTGGAGCTTTAGCATTCGCGTAAGGTCTAAGGAGAAGTCTTAGAAGTCTTAGAAAGTATTATAAGAGTCATATAGAAGTGGGTTCGATGCCAGAAGGTTGCCTAGTTGCCGGATCAATTTGGATTATAGTAGTATATTGAAGGTATAAAGATTGGTAGCTGTTCGCCATGAAATATCGGTAAGTGATAGATATTAAACTTTAATGATAGAGCAGACTCTAGTTAAGTAAAAAATCGGCTATAGATAAAGATTCGGAGGTTATTTTATCATAAGGATAGTGAGTAAGATTGAATGCGCTATTTGTTAAGAATTGTAACTGAGTCATATCACTCCTGATCGTTTTCCTATAAGACTGGTGTTGCATTGCTTAATATAAATTGAGATAGTAATAAACTAATTTTATTATGGAAGATTTGAGTGGTCAGTCTTTTATCCCTACAAACTTAAGTCACGTGAATGAGGAGAAGATGGTACCCCCAGCCCAGGGGGTGGGGTATAACAAAATATAAAACACTTTGCGTTTTGTGCAGCATTAAATTTTCTCTAAGCATACAAACTTAAAAAACACGTAACAAGTTAAAAAAGTGTCCACGATTTTGGCCACCACTGTATAGCAGTGAAAATGTGTATATAATTTTTTTATTATGTCAGAATGTGTTTTGTTTATTTGCTTTCAGTAAATTAATAATCTTTTTAAAAAATTTTCTGTTTTCGACTTTTTAATATGCTACACACCCCTCGTAGAGTTATGACGACCCCTAGGGGAACGCGCCCCACAGTTTGAGAAACGCCGCCTTACTCATTAAAACACTAATGTACGATTAATTACTTGATTTGGGGGTTCTTATTTTGCTCAATATTAGCTCTTGTTACACTTGATAGAAATATAAAGGTACAATTATTATCAAATTGCTAGGTCACCCATACATGGATGCAAATTTTTAAATTAATTGTTTATTTAGCAGAATTACTAAAATTTTAAATATTCCGTAATTTTGCCGAAAGCTTATTTTTAATAAATAACTAAGAGTCCTATCATCTTCCAGACATTGTTTCAAAAAGACTCCTGATTTCATTAAAGAAACAGAATAAGTAAGAAGCTTTAAAGAATTAAACTTACAATGCCTGATACATTTTGAATTATTTATTAGCGTAGCTATCGATACTAGCCTCTTCTGTCTTTTTAATATGGGATCAACGAATATATTTCATAAAATGTAAATGTTGACTTAGATTAGAACGGAAAGACATATGTTTGATGAATATTTAATGAATTTAATTTTAAAATAATAACATTGTAGTTATTCTCAAGATTTCCTTTAAAATTACTTTTCATGCACGCATCTGGAGTTTTACTTCAAAAATAAACAGATTTTTAATCAGAGTTCGTTCTTATAAATACATACGCAAGAAATGCAGTTATTTATTTAAATTATAAACATTATTCATTTCTTATTTTTTTTTCTTTGACCTACATAGAAACAGTATAAACAAAAAACTTCAAGGCTAAAATTATGAATCTGAATAAAGCTTTTCAGTCATATTAATTAATTCACTCATTTTGAGTCTTTTATAGTTAAATTATATGTGAATCATATAAAGCATAATTAACAATTAAAACCAAAACATATAATTATGTTAGAAACACCAAGGGAAAATTCATATACAAAAACTCAATCATGTTAATGAGGTTATTAACAAGTATAGGTAATCAGGGTATAAATAGAAAGTATAATATTTGATTTAAATTCACTATTTCTACCAAAGTAATTAAATTTTAATATAAAGGTAAAGCGAATAAGATTCATTATCAATATGAATTATTTCAAAAACAAGTAAATAGAAGTTGGTCAAATAATTACTAGCAGGCCCACCTTAAGGCAGGCTCTTAACCTGCAATGTTCAATAAGAGTATTAATTTAATTTTAAATTTTATTGAATTATATAATCAATATTTATCATGCATCAGTATAAGAATTCTAACCATATCATCAATATCTTAGCAGTAAAAAGGATCAACGAAACCATCTTGTTCTTCATGATTTTAATAACTTCTAACTATAGCTGTGTCTGTATGTTTAAAGTTATCGACATCATTTCGAATAATTGATTGTAATATACGTATTACGTATTACAGCCATTGGAGACGTTAAAGATTTTAACAGGATTTTAATGAAACTTAGTGTTAAAAAAAATGTGAGATATGAGAACACTTAATATTTTTTAAGTGAATATCAAGTTTTTATGTATTGCAAAAAGAGATTATTACTGGTTTCCCTATCACTATATCTCAGTTTTTGAAATGTACTATTAATTATGTTAATTCAGAAGTTAATATTTACATATAAGTGCATGATTTAGCAAGAGCTTTATCAGCATACCAATCACAAAATTCGTCTGTAAAGTCTCCATAAGAAGTTTCTAAGTCTAAGATCTATGTATTTAATCACATTTTCTACCTGGAAATTAAAATTAATTATCTCTCTCAACACATGGAATGTTAATTGATCAACAGCATCAATAGGCATTTCCAAAGTTAATAGTTGTCTTCAGGTAAAAAGTATCCAAGCCTTTTGTGATCCACGTTCTAATGATTGCTTTGCTATGAGTAACCATCAGTTTGAGGGCAGTACCTTTGTACATAAATTTCCTTAATAACTCATCTTTAACCATATTGAGGTTACCCGTTATCACAGATATAGATGGTTATTATCAATTAATTCTCTCTGTGCACTAAACCTCCGAACTCTGTCACCATGCAAATGGGATTGTAATTAAAATATGTTTCTCCATGGTTTTTTGTTATTTTTAAAGTCAGTTTTAGTAATGATACTTTTAAATTAAAAAAAGAAATATAGATACTTCTGAAAAATCAGAGGAAAATTAACTTTATTACATAATTTATTCACGAATTTCAAGGTGAAATTCTATATTGCTTATTTTACCAGTACCTAAATTAATGCCCATTTTAGTAAAAAAAAGTTAAGGTATAAGACATATATATACGTTAAATTACACTCCTTCAATTATTAACCCAAAGTAAATAATACACAATTCAGTAAGTGTTATAATAGAAAAGAAATGTTTTTTTTGTTTTTCAATTTCTATCACAGCAAATAAAAACTACAAAATATCACATAAATATATATTTGAAAAATTAGATGCAAACATTATAAAGAGAAACTGAGTTTCCCTATTCTTTTAGTAGTTATGTGTTAATTTTCCTTTTGAAACGTTTTTGTCTGTTGATAAGTAACAGCAAACACAAAAACTCAGTTCTACACACAATGTGCTAACTATAGGGCTTAAAATATATATAAACATGTTTGTTTAAAAAAATCTATTAAATAAAGTATGTATATTATGAGTTACAAAAGGCATCTTTTTAAATTAAATGTAAACAAATGACAAATTTTTTAAATCGATATTTTAGTAAAAAATATAATGATTACTCATATTTTGAATTCCCATAAGTCTAACATACAGCATAATGTAAAATTCTCAATAAGTAAATCATAAAGAAAAGCATAGCCAGATAGTATAAGCCACAAAAATATATATTCTATTTGTTTATTTGTAATTATTCTTCATGATTCTTTTCTAAAATTGTTCTTCAAATCTAATCCAAAATAAATAAATATAAAATAAAACACAGTTATATATATATATATATATATATATATATATATATATATATATATATATATATATATATATATATATATATATATAACTGTGTTTTATTTTATATTTTTTGTAGTTCACAATATTTAAAAATATTCCCTTTAAAATATTTCATGTTTTTTTTTGTTAAAACCGCTAATAATTAAAAGAAATTTGTTATACGAAAGAAAAAAATTGTTTCGTAAGAATTATTAAAAATGTTATATATAAAAAGGGGAATCTGTTTTATGTTAATCAATTAAAATGGTTCTTAGATTTTTTTTTCCCTTCAATCTGAAAAATCTAGTGAAATTTTTTTCAAGGGCTTTTTATTTATTAATTGATTTTACAATCTTTATAAGATAAAGGTTTATGAATAAGGTAGAAAAAAGATACACTATATAATTAGGCATTTTACAAAAAACTTTTTTGATTGCAAAGTTTAAAAAAAATCATTATGTTAAAACATCAATGATTGAAGAAAATATCTAACACGTGAAAAGCATTCCTTTTTTATTAATCCACGATTTTTTCCTTTCATAAAAAATGGACATTAGAAATTCTTTTTTAAAATAAATTAAAAACAATATCAAATTAATTGAGATACTGCTAATTATTTTAAACTCGTTCATGGTTTAGAAAACTGGAAACAATAATTCATTGATTCATCCCAACAACTTCATCGGCGATGTCAAAATGGAATTGTGACCAATTGATGTTACTTTGAAGGAGAATATAAAGGTATCTTTTATTACTATATTAGTTTTGTATACTTTATGTTCTAATTCAAAGTACTTTTTAGACGTCCCTTGTATTTAAACTGCCTTTAAAATTTGCTAGTAAGAGTTTATAGAGATTCAATAAATAGTGGACAGATTACTGGCATTATCACTGAACAATTGCCATATTGGAGTTCTTTATAAAGTTATAATGTCATAATGACATAGTGATCATGTACAAAGTAGCTATGTATATGTATATATATACACTCAAACCTCTTTATAACGAAGTCGCTAAATCCCGGAAAAAGTTCGTTATACAGAGGTTCACCGTTGAATTTTCTTTATAAACCACATAAAATAATTTAAAATTCATAAACACTATGTATTTAAAAAAGTAATTATTCTCACCACTCTCAGTAATTCATATGTATTATTGTAAATTAATACATATTTATTTCATATATATTACCAATAAAAATGAAAAGAAAGAAAGAAAAACTAAACTGCAAGGAAAGTTTTTTGACATCTATATCCACTTCCTGATAAATTAAATGTTTTTCTTTGGTGCTCAAGCACTTACGTTTTGACATTTTCGAGCTACAAGAAACGAAGTTACCAGTACGACTGATTAACACTACAGATGAACGGAAACTATTTCAAGGACACGGGGACGCGAGACAACTCCACTGAGGGTGAAAAGAGATATCGAACATGTTACCAGTGAATTGGACAATGGGGATTAAAGGTAGGACTTCTTGGATTAAACGCCCAGAATTCTATAGAAAAGGAAGATTAGGCACCTAATAAAACCAGTTCAAGATTTATAACCACTATAAAATGTGTTAAAAGAGAGAAAAACTTGAAATATTCAGAAGTACTTTAAAAATAGGAAGAAAAAAATTAATCTCAAGAGAAAAAGTTCGCTATATAGAAAATGCACTTCGTTATTAGAGGAATATTTTAAGAAGAAAATTGTGAAATGTTCTTGGTTCCAGAAAAAGGCTTGCTATATAGAAAAATTCGCAAGACTGAGGTTCGTAATATGGAGGTTCTACTGTATATAGATGTAAGTGTGTGCGTGCGAATCCTTATACATTATAGCTTACAACTAGGCAGCAGCTTTGAAAACTAGATTTACCCACCGATATTGAATGTGACACCCCAAAGTACCTGCAAATTTAATCATGTCTGCAATGAAATATGCTATAAATATATTAATAACCAAGATTGTTATATTTTTTTTCCTTCTTTCTGTATCATATAAAATAGCAAGCAGCGTGTTGCATTTTCACAATCATTTTTTAAAATATATGTTTTCAAAGTAATCTTAATTAAAATTTAGTTACTTATTAATATTAACTTAATTCGAAATATTAAGATACCAGTATCTTTCTTCGATGAAAAATAAATACAAATAAATCATAGTATATAAGCCACCTCAAACATTTAGTTACCTTATAAATAAAATATACAGTCCGACACCCATTTTACGAACTGCTATTTTGCTAACTTTTTCTTGAAACTAAAAACATTTCACGATTGAAAGATGAATCTCAACGAATTTTACTCATAGCGAACTCTGTTCCGGGATTTTACAATTTCATTAAATAGAGATCCTATTATATTATGATACGCATTCAACACGTCAATCATTTTCAATCTCAAATTCAAGAAATATATGTTTTATTACTGATATTTCTTTCTACAGATCTATTTCACATTCCGCGTGTTTTGAAGAAGTTTTAAAGGGTGACAATGCTGTAATTTCCTGCCCCATTACACAGGTTAGCAGAAATGAATGACCCGATTACAAAATTCAATAATTCCCAGATGAAAAGCAGAAAATTATATTCAAAATACGAAATTTTTTTCGTACGAAACGTTTCTTGACGTGAAGTAAAATTTGTTTTCAAAAATGTGTTCAGTGCAACTTCCTTTGGTTATCCGTATAATATCATTGTGAATTTGGTCTCACCCATGACTTTTCCCTTTATTCAGGCATCCAATTTCCTGGAACTGTTTATACCATCTTTTTATACTCTTAGATGTCGGTGCATTTCTATGGTACTTTCTCCGAAATTCACGGTGATCCGTGATTATTGACAGACTTTTTGTCAATCGAGAGTACATAAAATGCCTTTCCCGCTGCGACGCCATTTCCACTTCTGTTCAAAATTACATCATTGCTACCAACTATTTGACAAAAAAAATATTAAAAACTCAATTTTTTATTTTATATTTACAATGACATATTAATGATCATTTTCTATTTATTCATCTCGGAAATATTAAATTTTGTAATCGGGTCATTCATTCCTGTATAATTTATATATTAACTGTGAAAAAACCATTCTGCTTGCAGCAAGATAAATAAACTGCTTATCGTAATCTCGTGTAAAATCAAATACATTGTAAACAGTAAAAGAATTAGGGTTTTTTTCTTTTCTTTTCTTAAAGAATAATTTCTAAATATTTTTATCATGAACATATTTAAAACGTAATGCTATTATGAAACCAATATAGTTCTTAGTGGCTTTTATATGTACTTATTGAGTACTAAAATTGTTATACAATGCTTTTATTTTTCTCTTTTACCTTGTTATACACAAAAAAAACACAGATGTATCTTCAATTTTCTATCATTTTATGATTTCGTGAAAACCCCATTTCGTTTCTTAAAACACATTTTTCCATTTTCGGGGACAAAAAGAATTTTTCACTATATCGGAATACCTACAAGGCGAAAATAGTTTGTAAAAACGAAAAACATAAATATATTTTAAACCCTATAAAACTCAAAGAAATGAAATTGCTGACACTTTGAATTTTTTTAACAAAAATTTATAACTAAAAAAATACTAAATCTAAGTGATACTTTTAAAGACCGTTTTACATGTTCATCTTTTAATTTTAAAATTTCGATTATGAAAAATTTATAAATAAATATTTTTACACAAATCTACGAAGAATTGTATATATGTATATGAGACACACATATATATAGTATAATAAAATAAAGACAAATAGTAATTCCTACAAAGATAAGAAATAATGAAATTGATTCAAGAAATTTTCAAACCCACCTTCGCTCGGCGTGCGAAACGCCATCTTATAATTAAGAAAAAGAGGGGTATTTTTGTTTTTAAAAAGAATATGTGAACTGTTTTTGGGCCCAGCCCAACTGCGCATGCAGAATTTAAGGAAAAGTGTTGTAGTAAAAAAAAGGCGTCCACTCGAAACGTGTGATTGTGTCATGAGAAAAAGGGAGAAATTTAAAATTCGACAAAAAAGAGAACCAAAAAATTGGACATTTTTTTGCACCAAAAAATTGGTTTTTTGTGCAGGACCTGGAGTCAACGTTTTGGGTTGAAGTTGACCCAAAACGGTCCGACGCAAGGGAGTTTGGGAAATTTAGCTAGATTAAATGGCTATGAAACTTGTGTATTCGTATTACGAAGCAAGAAGCCAAGTGCGGCGACCGGTTATGTGAGGTGGTGAAAAAGCAATGTTCTTTGAATTCTTTTTTTTTGTGAGAATTTAATTATGTCTTTAATTCAATTTGAAGAAAGACATTAAAAACTTGTCCTGGGGAATTTAAAACTAATTGTAATAAAAAAGTTCTTGATTTAAAAATTTTTAATTGAAAAGGAAGTGTAAAAAAAAAGAAAAAATTGTTAAAAAATATTATTGATTTGTTGTTGAAGAAACGAGAATTTAAAAAAATCTGCGGGGAAAAATTTAGAGAGGAAAATTGTTAGCGCAGTTAGAGAAGAAATTGAGCTAGCTAATAGGGAAAAAGATTTAACATGATTCGCCCCAACAGTGAGCGCCACCAAAACCAGGTAACAATATTAGTATAAACATTAATAAAAGTGTAAAAAAACCCATTTCTGGTCCCCTCCGTGTTGAGTCATATAATTTATTTTTCAATTAAAAGCATTCAAAACGAAAGGGGTTCCCCGAAGAATGGAAACGGAAATTTTTTTTAAACTTTCTAGGAGAAGGAATAACTTAATGATTTATGTGTCAGAGGAAGAATTGCGCAGTTATGATAAACAAAAATTTATTTTTGAAAGAATTTCACCTACACCGCAAGAGTGATAATGTTTTTTCGTAAAACTAAAAAATTAAAATTTCAGGGGTTATGTTCAATTTGCGCTAGGTTGGCAACTTTTGAGTTTACGTCAGTTACGAAATTTTAATGATTTTAAGTCAGTATGTGAATTAATTGTGGGGGATAAAATATGACCCTTTTGGAAAAATTATCGACTCATATTAATGAAAACAAGGAGAAACTTTTTTTAAACCCCAGAGTTGGGGCGAAAGGGATATTTATTTATCTGCAAAAGGAAAAAATTAAAAGCGAGTCAATACATTTTCCAGGTCCTTCACTGGAAATGAAAATAAACGATTTGATTTCAAAAACAAAGAAATATAACAGCCCCTGAAGTCAGAGGGGAGTTTCGAGCGATTTTTCTGAAGAAAGAATGAAAATGTGTGTTGTGAAAAAGAAACATGTTTGCAATTTTGCCCTCATTTTAAAAAAAGTTTTTCTATAAATGAAAGAGGTTTTTGTTAAAACAATAAATTGTGTTTTAAATGTCTATCCCAGAATGTTGTGTTAAGCAGTGTCGATCAAAAAAATTGCTAATTTGAAAAACCCATAAAAATTACTTCATTTTAAAAGAAAATAAAAGTATTCGAATCCCCGCGGCCCTTTTAAAGAAACCGCAAACGATATATCCTAATACTTCGCCCCCTTTCATTCCAAACCCAAATATAAACAATAAGAAATCGTGGCGACTACTTTAGTCATAAAAAAATTTAAAAAAATGCTTTTGAGCACTGCTCGCATATTATTTAAAGGATAAATTTTCGAATTGGCATGAATGTAGGTGTTTGTTAGACGGAGGCAGTATGGTTTGTTTTATTACAAATAGTGCCCAAAAAATTCAACTGAAAAGTGAAAAGATTAATACTTTGTTTTTTTTGATGCCTCTATGATTGTTAAGGGGTGCGTTAAAACGACTATTTCGAAAAAAAAGTAATACTTTCGTGAAGGATTTAAATATGTTAGTAGTTAAAAAAATCCAGATTTTATTCTAAATAACACGTTTAAACCAGTGTTAATTTGTCGATATATGGAGTTAGCTGATGATCTTTTTAAATTTCCAGATAAAAAGACATGTTGTTGGGTGCGTTTTTTTGAACTATTGAGCAAAATTTTAAAAAAAAAAATTCAGATCTAATTTTACAAAAACGGTTTTGATACGTTGCAAGTGGTAATGTAGATTCATTAAATGAAACAAAGTTCTTTTTGGGTTGGGAACAAAAATTTTTAAAAAAAACATTGAAAAAATTTTTGGGAAGTGAAAATGGGGAAATAGTGCAAAAAAAAATAATGAGGCTAATTTATGCGGGGAACACTTTATGAAAACGCATTCTAGAGACATTGAGGGGGAGGTATATATTTAAAAAATGCCCCAAAGCTGAAAAAATTGCTTAGGAATTCCAGGCCATTGCTCTCAAACGATTAAATCCCTGGGATTAGTTTGGGAAAGGAACCACAATATCAAAAAACTGTAAAAGAAATTCATGAAAGAATGTGAAAAATTTGGGGACATAGCGAGAAGTGAGGGTTGAAAATGACCGAAGATGAACTTTTACCGCATCATGGCGCTATAGCCCCGGGGAAAAGTCCCATAAGGTGGGGTGGTCTTCAATGCGTCTAGCCCTACAGATAATGGTTTACCAATATATTCAGTTAACGGGGGATCACCCGATGACTTATATGCTCGATGATTAGATTTTTTACTTACCGATATGCACGACTGCAAAAAAGAAAAGGAATGATCCTAATTGATTCCGAACAAGTTCGAAAAAATATTGTGGAAAACAATAAACATGACCGAGTAAAACATATAGTTCAAACGGTCACCTATGGGGTGACCAGTGCCCCTATTTAGCGCAACGAACATTGGACAATTGTCCTATGATGAAGAAAATAAATTCCCTGCGCCCAGTCCTTCGAAGCCAGTTCTACATGGGGATGCGTTAGGTGGGGAAAACCTTTGAAGAGGCTAAGGAGCTACAACGTCGTTACTTGAATTTTGAAAAAATGAGGGATGGAATTGAAAAACGGAAATCATTCTGAACTTTTGCAGTGTCAAATGAAACCATTTTTTTTAGACCAAATGAAACCAAAACATTGGGTGTGTCCTGGGACCCAGTAAAAAAAGTTTTTCCTTTTTAAAATTTACGTGATTCCCAAAAGATTCGTATACAAAAAGCGTTTTCAACTACCCGACTGTTCGATCCTTTGGGACTTTGGGACCCGGGGGTCCAAGGCCAAGATGTTTTAAAAAATTTTGGGGGTTAGTATTGACTGGAAAGATCCCCTCCCAAATAAAGTTTTCAAGGGCCCGGAAGGGGGTAAAACCAAATGCACAATATCGAAAGACGTATAGTGATTGAGAATCCTTCATCTATAGAGATTCATGGTTTTTCTGATGACAGAGCGTTGCTTGGGGTGCAGTGTATTGCAAATCAAAAAAAAATTGGGAGACTTTAGTGAAATTAATTACTAGCAAATCGAGAGTTTCACCCTTGGGCCTAACTATTCCCAGATTAGAGTTATGTGCGCTGTCCTTTTTTCCAAACTTTGGAAAAGAGTGATTGATGCCCCTTTAAACTAGAATCAGTTAAATTTATCTGTGGACTGATTCAATGATAGTGTTGTCATGGGTCAAAAAGAACCGATGGACCTTAAAACATTTGTGCAGAATAGAATTGCCGATTCAAGATTTTTTTCCCGGGCAAGGAGACATTTTTCCCCCGCCAGAATCCTGCAGATTTGAATTCTCGGAGTTGATCCGACAAACTTCAAACCCAAAAACTGTGGTGGAACGGCCAGAGTTTATCTGGCAGTGATTATCCCAACAAAAATGTGAAAGTTAGTGAAACCAACGTGGGACAATTAGAACTGAAGAACAGTGTTCGTGAAAAACTTGGGGAAAGGGAAAGGGCAGCTAAACATTTGTGTGAATGACTTTTGGGAAAAATTTGTGAATATTAGTAAAAATTTTTTAACCTTCTGCACTTAAGTTATTTTTTAGGTTCGTAAAAACACCAGGAGGAAGGTCAAAGCCAATGGCCCATAGAAGCAAAATGAGTTGGGTAAAAAAAATCTTCCTAATAAAGGGTATACAAAGTCAAGAATTTTCAGTAGACATTAAAAAGCTACAACAACAAAACGAGTTTTGCCCAATAGTAAGTTGAAAAGTCTTAACCGTTTTTGATTCAGATGGAGTGCAGATGGGCGGCCGATTAGGTAATACAAATTTTGACTTTAATCAAAAAAATCAAATTATTTTTTCCCAAAAAGCATAAATTGTCATGTATAATAATAGAACATTTTCATAACAAATACTTTCATGTTGGTGCCTTTTCACTTTTTTAATCATGTTCCGGAAAAATTTTGGGCCCCTGAATGGTCGCAATCTTTTTAGAAAATTTTGGGATAAATGTATCATATGTTTTTAAATGTAAACCTGTTATAGCATTCAAATAATGGGCTCTGCCTAAGGAAATTACCCTGACTACCCCCCTTTTAAATGCTCGGGGGAGACTTTTTTGGTCCTTTCTTCATAAAAAAAAAGGCCCCAAGGGGAAATTTGCATAAAAACTATGTTTGTATATTTATCTGTTTTGGTTGCGACACACAAATAGTATCGTTTAACTTCTGATGCATTTATTGCAACATTGAAAAGATTTATGTCTCGAAAGGAAGTGTGCAAAATTTTTTTTTTGACAACGCCAAAAAAATTTTTTAGGAGCTAATAGGAAATTAAAAAAAATTCATGAAATGGTTGAAAACCAGATGATCAATTAGCTGTACTTAGCGGGAAAGTGGAAGTTTTAACCCCCCGACCCCAATTTGGTGGTCATGGGAGGCTCTTTTAAAACCTTTTTAAAAACCATCTAAAAAAAGGGGTTTGAGGGGGAAAAAATTTGACTTATGAGGAATTTTAACCATATAGTTTAAATAGAGGGTATGCTAAACTCTAGACCTCTTTGCCCCTTTTCTCAATGAGAATGGTTTTGAAGTTCTTACCCAGTCACTTTTTTATTAATAGACCTTTAATTCTATTATTGAGCCCAACTTAATAAATATAAAGGAGAGTTACCTTAAGAAAAAGGGAAAAATTACTAGAACAGTGCAATTTAATTGGAAATTTTTTGGGATCGTGTTATCTTAACCAAATGCAACAAAGGTACAAAAGGGTGTTTGAAAAAAAAAATGTAAAAAATTAATTTAGTGCTCTTAATTAAAGAATTTGCCACCTACAAGTGGTTATTAGAAGAATTTTTCAGGTTTATTTAGGGACGATAACAAAATTCGGGAGTTAAAGTGAAAAAACAATTTAGTACTTAAAAAACCAATCTAAAGTTTGTGTTTTCAATCCAGATTAAGTTAAATGATAAAATTTATTATTATTATTTTTCTTTTTTATGTTTTAATTAATTTAGTGAATTGTTTTTTTTTTTATTTTTTGAATTTAGTGAATTGTATTTTTATTAGTGCATTTCTTTAAAATGTTTTTTTCAATTTGTGTTTAAAATTTAACTACAATTTGTGTAAATAACTAATACAGTGATTGCATGGTGTAACCAGTGCAATGTGGGGCGGTATGTCAGTTCTCGGCGTGCGAAACGCCATCTGTATAATTAAGAGAAGTAGGAGTGTATTGTTGTGTCTTCAAATAAGAATATGTGAACTGTGTTTGCGCCAGCCCAACTGCGCATGCCCAGTAATTCTGATATGAATGTAAAAAGTGTTGAGAGTAAAAAATAAAGGCAGTCCACTCGAAACTGTGTCGTGATTGTGTCATGAGAATAATGAAGGAGTAATTAAGCTATCGACTAAAAGAGAACCATAAATATGGACAGTGTTTGCACCATAAAATTGGTTTTTGTGCTAGAGACTCTGGAGTCAACTGCTTAAGTGTTGAAGTTGATCCAACACCACCAAAATTTAAGTAAAATAAATGATGCAAAATAATATCCTACTAAGATTGGATAAAAACAGAAAATACAAGAATCTGAGGTGTAAAGCTATTAAAATTGAAAATACCGGAAGAGTCATTGGACGAAAATGGATAACTATTATTTCTAAAGCTATCACTGAATTAGGCCAGTGAAATAAGGTTAAGTATTACTTTATGGATTCAGTGAAATAAGCCAATGAAATAAGGTTAAGTATTACTTTATGGATTCACCTTCCCGTTCAACAGAAATTTTCGACCTAATAGAAAAACAGTGACATACTATTGAAAAATAGGCCTATATATAGTATAATAAAGTAATAAGAGACAAAATTGTACTTTCTACAAGCCTAAAAAAGAAAGAAATCGGGTTTTAAGAAACATATCAAGAAAATAAATGGTGGAAAAGAATATCGTATAAAATTGGATAAAAACCGACAATACAAGAAACAGAGGTGTACAGCTATTAAAATTGAAGATAATGAAAGAGTCTTTGGACTAGAGAAGAACATATTCAGCCAGTATTAATTTACCTAAGTATGAACATCGTGATTGAAACAAAAGAAGATACTTTTTAATATTGATACTTTGCTACACAAAGACATTCAAAGGAAAAACAGAAAAGCAATTATACACGGAGAGACTACAAATGTTAACAGCGATTATGTGCCGTTTCTTATAACCGCAAACTAATTTTTGTTAAAGGTTTATTGTTTATTTTTATTATTTGTGCTATTATCATTAATTCGATAAAACAGTTTATAAACATCAATATTACGTAAAAAATTTACATTATTTGATACAGAATGAGTAACAATGATAATTTATCTATAAAAAGAACATTAAAATAATCAATTATGGAAATGAATTTTTAGTGTTTATATAGTTTTAATATATGGAAAAATATTCTTGAATGTATTATAAAATGTAGTACTGAAAAATGGTATGACATTTTTATAAATATTTTTCATCAGAACGAAATATTAGATTTTACTTGTGAGATTGTTGATAGTTATTCAAAAGTGTTAAAAGCAGTAAAACATAAAAGTAAAACTAATGTAAAGTTGTAAATTTCAAACAAAAATATCACAATATTAAAAATTAACAAAGCTTTTTCCGTGTGTGAATAAAAATATTTATGAAAACATTTTTTGTCTAACATGAAATGATACTGAGCAGGACAAAGGTTTGAAATATCTTACTTTAGATAATTTTCTTTCAATTATGTTTTTAGAAACTTAAATTAAAATATTTAAAAAACGAAGATTTCTTCAACTTAAAACTTTTTAACAGAGAATTTTGACAAAAAAATTTAAGAATATATCGTTCATTTATTAAAATAACATATTGTGCATAAGGACAAATAAAGTAATTATTTTAAAAGGAATACTTACTTCCAAGCGTACAAAAAGTATCATATTAAACTCTACATTTAATAATTAATAAAAAAAATATATTTACCACCGCTTTCAATGATAAATAAAAAATATGGCATAATTAAACTTACTTTATTATAATTTTTATTCTTCCTGTATGTATATATAGGTTATCAAAGATTTATGAAGAAAAATATAAAAATTTACAAT
Organism: Trichonephila inaurata madagascariensis; assembly: GCA_019973955.1. Classification (NCBI taxonomy): domain Eukaryota; kingdom Metazoa; phylum Arthropoda; class Arachnida; order Araneae; family Nephilidae; genus Trichonephila; species Trichonephila inaurata. The sequence continues at coordinate 18,166 of BMAV01011933.1, read as the reverse complement.
AATAAAAACAATAGGTTAATAAAATATTCTATATGTTAATGCAATGTATAATATTAATACTATTAATTAACAATACAAAAGTTTCAGATCTTATTTCACAGAAGCAGCTCCTTAATTGTTATTTAACTTACTTTTCTTTTGCATTAATGAGAATTTTTCTCTGAAAAAATGCATGAAATTTGTCTATTATGCATTCAAGGTAGATATTTATAACCCTGAATTTTTTGTTGGAAATTACTAACGAAAATCATTATAAAATAACCTCAATTTTAGAATAAAATTCTTATGTAAGATACATCTTAAATAATAGATAATGCAGTGAAAAAAAATGTGCATTTTTCTATGATTTTATTTATATTAAGAACTTAAAGCAGTTTTAATAGATTTTAAAAAAGGTGTAGAATTTCAAGCTCCCTATTATATTTAGCATGCACTTATTTATTGTGTTTAGAATTATTCTTAGTATAATTCTCTATTCACACTGATATCAAATTTCTTCTCAAACTTTGTTTTTAATTTTTAAAATATTCAGAGTTCATTTTAGTACATTTTTCTTAATGGTAGTTATCAAGCAAGTGGAATATAGCAATTTTCATTCACTTCTCTTTGATTCTCTTGATACTTTTCTTGCCAACTGTTAACCCGGGAGAGGGCTTGTACTCAAAACTAACGTTAGTGGTCATGCGAGGTGACTGAGTCATCCCAATCCTTTCTTTATCATTATCTTTATTGTACACCATAAAAGTTGCTATTCCAGTGAATAATTTAATTAAAAGAAAGTATATTCACTTACCTCGATAAAAGTCTTCGATAAAAGTACGAGAGCTTGAACTAAATGCGAAGCACATTTTCAGACAGAAAAATGCCTCAATTTCCATAGAAATTTGAAGTATTATAACTAATACCTCTGTTAACAATATAGCGTTTTTAAAAATTTCAAATTATTCCATGAATATTTTTTTTATTTTAATACGTGAAGGCATAGTCTATTTAAAATTACAGTATAGAATAAAAAATCGAAACATATTTCATACAGGAAAAAATGGATCAACTCGGTTAAAAATGAGATGTATGATAACAAATGCTACTCTCTAAAGGATAGTGAAGCCATAATATCATATTAACTTTTCATTTATTTTATATCTGAAAAAATGTTCCAAATTCGGGTCCTATTCTTTAACATTGAGCGAAAATAGCCTTAATAAAGACACAAATCACAGACACTTTTAGCTAACGTTACAGGAATAATATTTGCAGGCAAAACAGTCATATTTGTTTCAAATCATTTGTCATTTGATCATCGACAAATAGCACGTCGAACTTTTTCTTGTTTGTGTCTTTTTGACTGGGCACAGTATGTCTTGTGGAACATTTGTTGCTTCATATCTCTTGGTGGAGTTATTTAAGTAGCATTCGAAAACATTCCTTCCAACTCAAAAGTTTCATGTTCATCACTTTTTCTAAATTTACTTTCGCGATTATGATTAATATCCACTATTTCATCATGTTCTTCCCTTGTTTGATCAGTTTCAACTTCATTCAATAGAGATCGCACAGTTACCAATTTCTTTCTCTATCCTCTGTTCATTTAACATTTATAAGCCATAATGAGTCGTACAAAACGCCAATCAAAACCACTAAGTCGTTTACAGGGGGAAAATGTAGCCTGTTCAAGGAAAATATTTTGGAATAAAAGTGTTCACTTAGGGAACTCAATCACCCCAAGTACCTTAAGGTATCCGACTACGTTCGGAACCGTGATTTTAAAAAAGCGCATAAATGGATAATTTTCATGATATTTAGAGTCACTTAGATTAAAATACATGTATAAAATTGTTGAAAGGCCCCCCATTTTTGACAAAAAAAATTATTTAAATACAATATTTCGGCAAAAAATTAACTTAGAATAACCTTTTTTCAAAATGTTTTCTTTTTGTGAAAAATGCTTCTATTATAATAATATTTTGCCTGTATATAGCTCAGACCTCTGTAGAGATGCTCAACTATGATTTTTGAAACACTCACATTATTTTCAGAGTTACAACCATTGAAATAATTATCGGCGTTTTTTTCTTAAAATTTCTCCCCTCTGTTGTAGTAAGACATGGATAAACCCACTTCAAAGTTATATATTTCAAAAATTCTAGTTGAGCCTCTGTACAGAGGTCTGAGCTATATACAGGCAAACTATTATTATATAATAGAAGCATTTTTCATAAAAGGAGAATATTGTGAAAATGGGTCATTCTGCATTCATTTTTGTCAAAATATTGCACTTAAATAGTTTTTTATTGTAATACTATTCTTAAAACATATTTATATACATTTTCTAATCTAAGTTACAGTAAATATCATAAATATTATCCATTTATACGCTTTTGCAAAATCACGGTTCCGAACGTAGTCGGATATCTTAAGATTATAAGAAAACGTTTGCCACTCCCCAAAAAAGGAGATATGTGACAAATACATTTTAATTCCCATGTTAATTGTTATATAGGAGAATACTGAGAAGGTCTTTAATAACAAAAACAAACAGTTTTCCCCAAATTAAAGATTTCGTGAGTCTGAGGTGACTCTGTGCCCACCGCGACCACTCCAGGGTTAATATTTGGTAAGATTCAGCAATAATTTGTGTGGCTTAAGATCATTCAAATTTTTTAATAAATTCTTACTTGTTTGTAATAGTACAGAAAGCTAGAGAACACTTAAAAACAAATAGGAACTGCGATCAAATATGCATATACATGTCTTTCTTGTGGAGATAAGAATACAGATTATCAGTGTTACGTTGCACTCGTAAATATGTTCGAAATTCTAAATGTCCAATAAACAAAACTGGAAAACTATTTACTATTTTCTATTTATTATTTCTACATAATACATCTCTTTAATAGATAAAAAAAACAAGTACCTGCCATTTTAAACTTTTGAATTCTTTTAAAGTGAACAAAATAGAATTTTTGAAAATGCAACATATTTCGATGGGTATAAAGTATTACATTTTCTCGACAGTCGCAGAATTCTCAGAATGAAACGAAATCTCCGAGAAGAGTTATGAATTTCAAAAAAAATTGAAGAATTCGGATTCTGCTTCACCATTTTCTTCTTGAAAGAGAAAAAATGTGCTATGACTATCTTATCCAATGTGAAATTCGGCTTAAGAAACACAATTTTGTACGGATTACTGAAAACTGTATTCGATTTTGATGATGAAAAGGTGTTGAGAATATACTATTACACCCTTCATAAATATGTCTTTTATGTAGTTAGACGTATTTTATGAAGTAGATGCAGGTTTAAAAATATTCTCCAATGATTATTTATGCAAACAAATATTTTCTTATGTTTTGACTTGTAATATATCTAAAGAAATACTACCGGTGAAAGGTAAAAAGTTTTTGTTTTGTGACTTAAGACAATTTATTTATAAAAAACAACAACTTTTCAAATTAAAATACAGTTCTCAGAGACATATTTAAGAAGGAAGATATTCAATCACTGTATATAATTTTTATGAGGCAATCAATCCGTTCAGGAGCAATTTATGAAACAGGAAAACTACAAGTTTTAAATTTAAGTACAAGTTGTCAAAGCAAATGTTTCAAACTTCATACATTTGCATGACTTTTATTTTATGTTAAGTATTAATATATATTTGATGTATAATAAATACAACACATCATTAAATAACAAGGTGAAAGAAACTTAATTTTTGACCTTACATTTATTCCTCCGAACTTAAATTTACCTCTGACGAATCAAACCTCACAGTATATATATATATATAGAGAGAGAGAGAGAGGGTAAGCTACAACTAATCTTACACAATAAAAAAACAATAGAGCTGTATTATTATTTATAAAACAATTTTGGGGTAGAAGAAAACAAAACTACAAATTTTATCTATTTATTTTTAAAATTATAAATATGATTCAATTATTAATTTTATAACATAACAAACTTATATCTTATTATTTTTACACTAGATAATATAAAGTCTATAAAAAATCATTATGTTTATTAAATCTGACTTACATGAAGAAATAAACGTATCTTATGTATCAAATCATAATACCATTTTCGGTAATAAATTTCAGAAGACAAATTAGCGAAACTTTTATGTTTTTGATACTTCAATTTAAATAAGATTTGCTACTTTTCATTTTTATAGTTTTAAAATCATTTCCTCCACTTATCTGTTAGTTTTTTCAATACACTATCGGATTTTTTAGTGGAGAATTAAAACTACTTCAATCTAAGCGAGCTCTAAACACAAATTGAATTTAGACACTCTAAGCTTTTCTAGAAACTATTTATAGGTGCATTTTTTCTCTGATACAATAAATATTTCATTCTAGATTTTCAAAGATTTATGTCACTGTTCCTCGTATCTTGTAAGCGAGCCCGTAACAGCTTAAGAGAATATCCATGTCTTCGAAATATTGGGTTTTTTGCTTTTGGGTGTATTTTTACGAGTTTCGAGATAAGCCTGAAGGAGTCTTGAAGTATGCAGGAAAAGAGATTTATGGATTATTATGCTCTTTTAAGTGACGGAACAGCCGAAAAGTCTTGTACGGTAGGATATGGATGTTTTATACATTTATTTAAGGATTTGGCGTTCCGCTAATGGCTGCAATATCTTATTTAAAAGCTAAATAAAGTAAGTAACAGAGGTATGAAATGGTTTAAGTTAATGCATTTATATGTTTATTTATTTTTTTTAACATTTGCCCAATTTAACCCTTCATAAAGCCACTTTTTCAATTCCTACTATTAGCTCACTCTATTCCTATATATATATATATATATATATATATATATATATATATATATATATATATATATATATATATATATATATATATATATATATATATATATATATATATATATATATATATATATTATATTATATATATATATATATATATATAGCCAATTCTCTACTAACAAGAGATCACATCCAAACAATAACATTCGACAAACACATAGACAGCAGGAAAATCACACAATGAAGGACAACAGAGTAATCGAGATAATAAATATAAATATAAAATGGATGCTGCAGGGCTATGAACATTACTGACTTAGGACAGTTATTATATAAAAATTTAATTATATAAAAGTGGGGTTGAACATGTTTTTTGGCCAGCCAACCTTCCCCCTTTTTTTGTAAATAACACTGAGCAAAACCCAATAGGAAATAATGGATAGAAATATCTAAATCCATTACAAGATTGAGGTAATTTACCTAAAAATTGCACTTACAAATGCAAAGCCCGCGCTAAATCTGAGTGGAAACATTCAATTTGTTGCCAGATTTTATACCCTAATACAGATTTAAATCAAAAGAGTGGCTGAAATGTAGCACTTAACAAAAGATTAAAAAGAATGGAAATAAAAATTAATAATAGTTGCATATTATAGCATAACTATAACACCAGAGTAAATATGAATAAAATAATAGTACGTAATTTCTAATCTAATATTAGACTATGGAGATAACTATAACAAAATATTTGTTTATATAGTAATAAGCTATTATGAATCTCATAATTTTAATCCTAACTATTTTGAATAGCTTTATTTATATAACTATTAATAAAATTAATTGGGTATTTCTGATTTAAGCAATATTTAGTAAAATGTATATAGTTATTTATAATGTCTGATTTTTGACACAAGAATTTATTACGTTGTATATAATTAATAACAATATTTCTGAATATATAAACATGTACATTACTCTCCCAATGAGGAACTTATATAATATTGAAATTAAATTCTTCTCTTTTATCATAAATATTAGAAACTATTACATTATCATTTAATTTGACATGTTTTGTCAAGAAAATTTGCTTCATTGTTGTTACTATTTGTCTGTATTAAATTAAAATATTGTGGATAAAATTAATGTTAGGTATAAAATAGGCTTGTTTCCCAAAAAATGATTATATCATCTATATAACGATAAATATAAAATTTAGAATTATTAATGTAACTACTTTCAAAAAAAATGAAGTATAAATTGGCAAGACAGTTGCTCGCACGGCACCTTGTGGAATCCTTTAATCTGCTGAAAATTAGTTACCTTTTATGATATATATAGTTTCTTTGGGACAAAACCTAAGTAGTGAACCAAATCTATCATAATTAACATTATTAAATAAATTGACTTTTTTGTAAATTTAGCAAGTTTATTAATCAAATCATCAATATTAATAGAGTTAAAGAGATCTTCAAAATCTAAAAATATAGACTGAATAAATTTTTTATCTTTCATTTTTCAACAAAGCGATTTGCTATTTTTAAAAAATGGCTGAGGATTTAGGTTATTTTTTGTTTCATGCAATATTTCATGGAGAATTTTGCCTGTTTTGCTGATATATGTATTAAAACCATTTTGTAACTGTCCTAAATTTAACTGGGGCCTTATGAAATTTGGGGGTAAAAATATGTGGAAATTTAAAATTATTATTAATTTGAATTTTTAACTTTTTATGAAAAGCCAAGATACGTTTATTAATTTCTATCAGAAACAGAAGACTTAATAAAGCTGTATTATTATCGAAATAATTGTTGATCAATAAATTATAATAGTTTTACATATGAAGAAAATTTCCTGGCACTTATCAACATAAACTATAATAAATTATTTTGTAAATTTTTTAAACTGACTTTAATATTATTAAAAAAGATTTTATTATCTGTACCATAGTTATATTTATTGCTGCTTTTTTAATTTTATCTTTGAATTTTGAATGCCTCTATAGGCATCTATATTTAATAGCTATTTTGTATATAAAATGCTCAATATCATTATATAACTGTTTTTTGATAATTTTATTAATTCGAAATCATTAATCTGAAACCATCCTTTATTCATATATTTCTAAGATTTTTGTCTTTTTAAATATTAGATCACCAGTCAAAAGCTTGTGATGTTGATCAAAAACTTTTAAATTCACATTTAATATATATATATATATATATATATATAAAATTAATCACAACTTTAAAAATCAATTAAAAAAATTAAAAATGAATCTTATAAATTAAATCCCATTTCAAAATATCAATGGCGAATATAGAAGATAAAATTTAAACGTTTTCAAACAAAATTAAAAAATAAAATAAAAATTTATAAAATATCCAAGCGCAACCTCGGACTTAGGACCGATAAGTGGGGTTAAACTAGTTTGCCCCCTATTGCAACTTGGTAAGTTAATCGGATAATATTCAATTCTCAAAAATTTAAAAATTAAAAATTAAAAAGCTAAAATTAAACCATTAAACTTGAAAAATTAAACTATTCGCCATCGCATTCTGAAAGATATAACATTAAAATATTAAAATTCTAAAACAATTAATTGCATAATGTAAGTGAACCATCGAACACCAAAGATGACGCACCCATCTTTAAAATAGTTGTATAGGTAGAAAAAATATCTAAAGTCCGAAAGTTCAAATTAAAAACCCAGTATGTTCACAAATGAATAGCGTAAATCATTAAAAACTCACCAAAGAGCATCCTATCAATAATTCAATTCACAATTTTTGAACGATTTTTCTCGATATATATATATATATTTATATATATATATTGTTCAAATTAATTTTCAATCATTAATAAAATACTTTTATTCATTCATTCAAATTCAAATACGTTTTTTTAAAAATTTGTAGTTTTTCCAAATATTTAATTCTTTAATTAAATTAAAAAATGAATAAATAGAATTAAACAAAAATAATAGTCGAACAGCATATGTAGAAAGGAAAACCTTTCGATGGCTCTCTGTACAGCAATGGATAGCGCGTTGGACGTTTAACCCAAAGGTCTTTGGTTCGAATCCCAACTGCGATGGGCTAGTATCTGACAATGTGTTTCTTTTTTTACTATACGATTTTATTATAGTAATTAAATTTAATTAATGAATAAATAGTAACAAACAAAAAAAGTCTAACACCCTATATAGAAAGGAAAATAGAAAATTGCAAGGAAAGTCGCTTTCTATTTTGCCGCTTAATAGTGTGATTCTGTCATATGTATATGCATATTTATATTAATTGTAACTATTTAATAAAAAGTAACTAAATTTTAAAAAAATTTGGTGACCTAAGTAGGAATAGTTACATTTTTTTATATTACTTTTTTCTAGTAATGTTATGTTGAAATATTTTTGGCATTGAGATTGATTTATAAAGATAAACTTGTTGAGGTTATTACCCAAAATTAAATCAATTTTAATGCCCTTTTTCCTTTGAAAGTACTCGTATTTTTCCCACTACACACGAGTAGTAGCTATTCAAAGGTAAGATATTTTAGGTTTTTTTTTTTTTTATATAACATTGCATGATACTTACAAAATATAATTTGCAAATGCAAAAATCTACGAAGTAAATTATAAGTAAGATACATCTAGCATTCAAAAGTTTAAGAATTTATACGTATTACTTTACAGGAGATTTAAGGAAATAAAGATTCACACATAATAGGACATTGAAAGACAAATATAACTAGTCTCTCCTCGTGTGCAAAAAAGTAAAGCATTAAAGGCAACTTCTATATGATTTTTGTAGAGTTAGCACATAGTCTCCAACTTCAGTCAATTGTACATCATATGCAATAGTTTTCTTGCTGTTCAAGAAACTTATAAGTCGTCCTTTTCTTTTACGTCTTGAAAATTTAGAAATATGTTGTAGTGGTAAAGTGCTAGCAGCATAAATCACAAATGGAAAAATAGCTTCTCATTAACATTTAATATTTAATGAAGTTGGTGGGATGTATACTAGCCATCGCGCCTGATAAAGGTTTAATAGAATTGAACGAATCATTAATTGTATTGTTTTTGTTCACTTAATATTAATTAACATTTATTATTTATATTTTCTATACAACGTCTCTAACACTTCCTGTCCTCTCATATGTTTCATATTTTAAAAAAACTACTTTTTAAATAATCAGTTTTACAACAAGTTCCAACCAATGGGGAGCATAATATTAACGCCGCACAGCTGCATGAGGGCTTTTGGTGACTGACCACGTAATTTTGAACCATGGTCAAGTGACGTGGACGACACCTGATCTGGCTTTATTTATGCAACACATATTTAGTAGTAACATAACACAACGTTACGACTAATTTAATACAGTCACATTACTGTACAAAAACTGTAGTACACTTTCACAAGACGAAGCAAAAAAACAAATAACAATCAAAGATGTAGCTTTGACATAATGAAGACAAAACACAAAGAGGAACAAACAAAGAACTCTCTCGTGTGATATCTCTTGGAGGCTCTTATTGGCGGAAAACTATCACTTGGCTGTTTCTGAAGCAATCTTACTTTTAAAAGATGCAAGCTGGTAATTTAGAAGATTCGATTACAATTAAATACTGGATATGAGGGTAAACTAGTTAAATATTTAAACGCGGGGGTCCTGTAAGAATATAATGCCAATAAAAAAATTATTCAGGTTGAAATTAAAGGGAATTATTACATTTAAATATATATATGGTTAAAATTATCTATACTATAGAGAACGATGAATAATCAACAACTACCAAAATTGAGAAAAACCGAAATTGTAAGATAAACCAGACATAAGATTTTAGAAAGGACATATTAGAAATTATAAAAATAATAGAATTTTTATTTTTATAATATATATTACATAATATAATATAATATATATATATATATATATATATATATATATATATATATATATAATCAACTATGCTCATACATTTGATTACTTTTAGAGCAGTATTTAGCTTCCTAAATGTAAACACGATATAAATAAACATATTTACATGATAATACTAAAATTTTATGTATGCCTGATTTGAGATTAAAATCTATCACAAATTAGGCATAAATAAAATTTGAACATTATCATGAAAATATTAAGGAGAGGTGTAATATGTTGCAAAACCTTGTGTACTAATTATTGACACTAAAACCTAACGTTTTAATAATTGGCAAAACTCATTATCAAATATTTTATTCTCAGAATATAACAAGATTAAGTTACGTTTATTTGAATTTTACTCTCAATTTTATTTAAAATGTTAACGACACATTTATTTTTGCCATTTCTTAATAGGACATTTTTTAATAAAAATGTTCAATCTGGATCCTATTTTGAGTGCAATACTGCCTAATCTATCAAACACAGCATTTTAAATATGTTTCTCAATTTTTTTAAATAGGAAAAAGTCTCACCAGGGAAAGGGCCTTCAAAGTCAAAGCATCAAGTTTATTTATTTATATTTACTATCGTTTTTCAAACTTTCTGAAGCATATTTCGTGTAATTAAAGAAACAAACATTCATAATAAAGAACATAAAATAATCTAAACATATCTATAAATGAACAATTCAGAAAAGAAAATTCCTTTCACGTCTTTTATAAATCCGAAATACAAATATTCATGTTCTTTATTGTGTATCCATATTCATTATTGTGTATCTTCACAATATATTTCAAACATTTCAAATGTTTAAATTTAATATAATTTTATATAAAGGCAGTTATAATATAAAATCCTGTTTAAACCAGACGCTTTCAATACCATTCTCATTTTTAAAAGCTGACATAGAAAATCAATTTCCTAAAGCTTCGCTTCTCTATTATCCATCTACTAAGCTCTACTTGTGCCGGTACAAATAGCTCCATTCAGACAAATTGAATACATCGTACATGCTATTCTATAATGTCAAAATTACGCATCAATTGTGAATTACATTCAGTCGTCTGTAAACAGCAATTTAAATCCCTGGTTTATAGTCGTTATCACGGTAGTCTCCACACTTTGATTGATACGATGCAAAATCATTAATGATATCCATAGGAGCGAATAATTTTCACTCAGTTTCGCTTGTTTTAACAAGAACATCATGTTTGAATATAAATGTATTTTTTACGCTATGAAATACAATCTATATAGTATGAATGATTATGTTACTTTTTGCTTGCATGGAATAGAAATCTGTACTTGGATAATGAATTATTGAATAAAAGAATTTTGTTTAATAAAATAATTTTAATTTGGGTTTGTGACGGGTTCTATTCGCGTTCTTTTACTAATCCTAAAGGGGAAATACTTTTCATATATGATTTGACTAGTGAACCTCTTTCTGTAAAAGAACTGCTATATATTGAAATCAGAACTACTATTTAAAATTAGCGAGAGAGAGAAAAAAAAGAGAATATAATAACTGGATGTGTAATTGATGGATAAAATTAGAATTTACATTTGAATTGTTAGTGTATTTTGAAAAAGGGATTAAGATCCTCGAGGTAAAGTTCTGAATATCTACATTTAATGATTGATAAATACTATATTATATTATATTCCAAATAGTTGATAGTCCTTTCTGCACCTATTCTTGCAATATTCCCACCATATGCACAGCGGAACAAGAACAGAACAAGAATAAGAACAAGATAAGAACAAGATACTGGGTGGGCAGAAACTTTCTAAACTTGTTTCTCCCCCTCTCTCTCTCTCTCTCTTTGACTGTGTGTGTGTGTGTGTGTGTGTGTGTGTGTGTGTGTGTGTGTGTGTGTGTGTGTGTGTGTGTGTGTGTGTGTGTGTGTGTGTGTGTGTGTGTGTGTGTGTGTGTGTGTGTGTGTGTGTGTGTGTGTGTGTGTGTGTGTGTGTGTGTGTGTGTGGTGTGTGTGTGTGTGTGTGTGTGTGTGTGTTCTATATATTGCATAATTACTGTATTTTAATTTTGTATCTATGTATGGCCAGTTGCATTAGAAATTAAAAAAAAAAAAACTTTTTTTTTATAAATAGTTAGTGTAGTTCAAAACTAGCTTGATCCTCATTAGCTTAGTTAAAAGTGGATAGGTATAGTGAGATTATGAAATAGAAGTTGTTTTTTAATGATAGTTCGACCTTCTGTAAACAATCACACCAAGGAGAGTGGAGATTCGGTACGCATTCTACTGAAAATCATTATGAATGATTTTTAATTAAAATGAAACAGGTGTTTTTTTAAAAATAATATTCTTACATAACAATATTTCATTAATCAAATTCAATTAGGTGTTGTAGATTACTAATAACTTTTCCAATAGCTTCGAAAATTCTAATATCATGCGCAACAACAATCATAAGTCATAAAATATGAATTTTATAAAACAATCAATCAAAAAACCATTATTCGCTAGATACTTGTTCTCTTCATAGTCTTTCTGAATCTATTTTTAACTCACATTTTGTCTTTCTTATTTCAAGAGAAAAATCCTTTAAATTATTGAAAGATATCTAAACAAAACAAGCGAAAAACAAACCTTCGTGAAAGTTTTCGCACGACATCTTTACACGGTACATTATTTGGGATAACATCTCAAGTTTTTGAAGGCTTCATTCTTTGATAAGAAAAGGAATGAATCAAAAAGGCATCTAAAATGATGGATGGGTAGTAGGAGACCAAAAAACTTTATATTCATAGGTAGGTGATGAACGTATTTCTATCATCTGAAGTCTTAAGAAGCTAAAGTCAAATTTTGTCATTTGCTTCCATGTTGTTGTTTTTTTTGCACTTCATGAATATATATTATGTTAAATCACTTTATAAGTTATGTGTAACAAAGCTTTATGTGTCTGAAAATATTAAATATAAAAACAAATTATGATTTAATCGGTACAAATCTAGAATTTATTTTGAAGCTAAAAAGGTTAGATTTTTAGTAAAGCTATTTTTTATTTTATATCAAAATTTTCATACGAAATAAATATCTAAAAGTTTCTTTCAAAAAGGATATTTTATTTATGAATAATATTCTCTTAAGCATATTTATTTTCACTTAAGCTTGTAAAACAATAGATTTCCCTGTAAAAAGTATTCAATCTTCCTAATATTACTCAATTAAACTTATAAAATTTATAATTTATTTATCTCTTAAAATTTATCACAAAATATAAAATTTATTATTACTTAATAATAATGCTTGAAACCTATTGACTCAACGCTGTAAAGTTGAAAAATTATTGATGTAGTTGTTCCATGATTACATATGCAACAAATAATTTAAACACGAATATTTTTTCTGCTGAATAACAGAACATCTGTCGATGTCGATTGGACACCACAACCTGTTTAGTTTGTTTTCCATTCTGCAGTTTTGCAGAGAATTTGAAAATGCTTCGTGATTTTTAATGATTTTCCATAGTGATTACACAGAGGATTAGTTTGTGGTTCTAGTTTAATTAGGATTTTAAAATTAAATATTCCTAGAACTTACGCTGGTATCGTTTCGATACCAAGGCAATTTAACATTATAAATAGCTGTTGTTCAGCAAAAGGTAGTTCACTATGTAGATACCATTAGTAAAACAAACTCCCGGAATTAATATCTCACATTTATTTGTCCTTGAATGCAGTGTTATTGGGTTCACAGAGGAAATGAATCATATCGTTGTGTCTAAGTGTTTCGTTACAAAGCATTTGCTTATCTGTTCATAAAAAAAAGTTCATTCGATTTCCGAACCTTGTGCAGAGCATTCACCCTGAAATGATGGCCTGATGAAATTGTTAATTTGTTGAGAGAGCTTTCTGAGAATGAATCGGATGGTGGTGATCTGTGTGTGTGTGTGTGTCTTGTTCTAATTTAGATTCCGATGATGACTTATGCTTGCTGGAAAGTGACTGCGAGGAATCTGAAGAAAGTGCAGATGAAATTGATAATATTCCAGTAAGTCCTGATACATATGGCGCTAGAGATGGCACAGAATGGATGGCGCAAAATGGTAACGTTCGTGGCAGATTTGCGACAAAAGCAGTGGTCCAACAAGCTTCGCGAAACACAATTTCAATGACTTTGTTATGAGCTCATGGCTTCATTTCATATAATTGGCAACAGCTTATTAAAGTTTATAAGGAAATGTACTGCTAAAAAAAGCTTAAAACTAAACCTTACTGAACAATAGTCTTCAATTTTTTAAGAGTTACAATTATTTTATGTACAGCCTTTGACAATAAAGTTCGGTGAATAGTCCTGCAAAATTAACGTAGATGAAATATTAACGAAAGTTACCCTACTGCATTTTGAAATAGTCACCTCCCATAAATATGCACCCCTGAGATCTACTATACAAGTCCTGGAAACTTTGCAAGAAGTCTTCTCTTGGGATGGAGTTCAAAAGCCTCGTCAAGTTTCGTTGGATTTTCGGAATATCGTCAAAATCGATAACACGTTTTACTCATCCCTAAATTCTAGGTAACGATTTGTCGCACAGATTCATGGTTAATCTACAGTTCATCAGCTATCATGCGTACAGTTAATTGAAGATCGTTAGTGATAAATCACCTTACTTTTTCTCAATGTTTTCGTCACTGACGGAGATCGCCAATCTTCTGCTACGGGGGCTGTCAGAAACACTTTCCCGGCCTTCTCGAAAACGGGTGAACGTCTTATACCCACACTTCATCAATAGTGCTTCCTCTTCATAAACACGTACCAGCATCGCATAATTTTTGGTGTTTTCCCAAGCTTAAAACAAAACTTTAAATTGATCTTTTGTTCAATTATTTTCCTGTTCTCAGTTAAGAACCAACATACAAAACAAGCACTTTGTAAAGCAAGACTTACATGGAACACAAATGAGTCTCAACTGAACAAAAGTGGGGGAAGAGGGTCAACATCTGTCACTATGCATGTGCAACGTTTTGTTTCGCCAATGTTGCCAGATCGGCCGTTTCGACCATTCACCGAACTTTATTTTCAGGGGTTGTATTTTATGTCACGGTGTCGAAACGACACCGGCGGACGATTAAGAATGATCCGAATCCCGGACGTTCGAGTGTTAAATAAGAATTATTAGGATGCGTCTTTGTAAGGTGCGTCATTTCTAGTACATAAAATCACTCGACATAAATGCAATTTATTTTAGAAAAAAGAACACAATTGAAGTACGAAATTTTAGGTAATGTTTTCTGAGCCATTTCTACAATTTTATTTAACATTGAAGCCATTTAAGGTACGCCTCATAGTTATTTATATTCAACTAATAAATAAAATATGATTTACTTTCTCTAATTATATGATCTGATATTATAAACTTTTTCAAGTTATTCTTAATTAAAAAAATTTAAACTATTTTAGATAAAAAATTACCTTTTGATTACAAGAAATAATTGTAAAATTCTGCCTTATAAGCAAAATAAGTATTTAGGAAATATATAACTTAATTAAAGAAAGCTTTTTTGTTCTTTTTTTTAAATGTTTTCAAATATTTACAAAAAAAAACGTTTTTTCTACTGTATCGAATAATTTATAAAAATCCTTCAATTATTTCTGATATGTTTAAAGGAAGAAAACCCTATTATTGTTTAAAATAATTTTTTTTTGTCTCATTCATTGTTAACTTAAATAAATTTCTTTGAATGAGTTTTTTTTTTCTTTTAAAAGTTTTTCTCTTCAGTTTATAAACATTGTTTTTTTTTTGCACATTTTTTGCAATTCCACTTTCAAAGAAATCACTTTCTTCAAGTAAAATGATTTTTAAACAACATTATTTTAGTTTTGTATTTTCAGCTATTTATTTATATTCGAAAATTTTGTAAACTTCAATAACTTTTCTTAAATAGATATTGATTATTGTTTTTTTTTAATTTATAATTAAATTAGATTCAAGACGCATCGAAAGAAACTAGTAAATTCTAATACGTAAAACAAATAACTAAAGCAAATTAAAATAAAAGAAAAAAATAAAACTAAGAGTTTCCCTTTCTTTTTCAGTTTAAGAATGAAACACACATAAAGAATAAGATCTTTTCCAAATACTTGTACGTAAAAAATCTTTTATAATATTAAATTCCATTAACAACAAATTAGTAAAATGTCATTCGGAATAATAATAAAAATAGACTGAAAATCAAATATTAGGTAACAAACAGAGAAGCTATTGGTAAATTCTGGAAACTCAGTTAAGTATGGCCATCTTAATTAAACTTTTTCACCTTTTTCATTATCTTATATAGAAACGACTCATTTTATCAGAAGGGTGCGTAAGAAAAGTTAGAATGCGTTCGAAGGTTTATTAACCCCTTATCTGTCACCGGCGTATATATATCCGTCTCGCTCAACTGCTTTGAGTGTCCCGGACGTAAATTAACGTTTTTTTTTTTGTTTTTTGAAATACGATTCTTCTTTTTGCGCTATTATCATTAAAACTATTTCGAAGATTTTGAAATGTAGTTAAATGACGTTGTAAGTGTTCGTGAAGGATTTATTTATTTCAGTGAAATATTTACCTTATTTATACCTTTTCTCTTTAATACGCATGCGCGTGCCTATGTGTAAAAATGTGGCACTGGGGAGCGAATCGCGTAATTTTTAACAGGCAGATAAGGGGTTAACAAACATATTAACTGTGTCGGATCAGAAAACTGAGTATTAAAATGTTTTACAGAGTAAAAACCTTAAAATATTTCGTTGTTATAAGACAATGTTATTTTTTGAAAACTATTATCCTTAATGATTAAAGATAAAATTGTAAAATTCGACAGCATTTATCAAATAGTTATCCAGAATTATATTATCAACTGTGAAAATATGATTTATCATTTGTAAAAAGAAACAAACAAGGAAATTTGAACAATGCAAAATTTTTAATTTTAAATACTCATCCATTTAAAAAATATAAGCCTTTAATTTATTTTAAAAATCGTACCAATTAAATTTTGTAAGATACCATCGTTACTCATAGTATAGCTCATAGGAAAAATAGAAAATGCACAAAGCCTGAACAGTTTATGTATTTACCACCAGAGCAGGCACAGATATGTTCAAGAATATTGTTTTACTTCATGAATCACGAATGCATGTGGTAACATTAATTTAAGGAATAGAGCTAAGCCTACTTTCTCAGGAGAAAACGGATTATACTGTTTGACGTAAACAAAGTATCGTTGATAAAGTTTATCGCTGTTTAGTTTCAATGCGTCTTAATTGCTAAGAGAGTTAGATAAAGTGAAAGGTAGATACAGGCTAATGAGTAGAAGAATCTAGGAACGGATGAAGATAATTATTTCGCTTTTAGCAGAAAGGAGTATGTTGTCCCTCATATATATCGTTGAGAACTATATATATCGAAAACAAAATGGGTGATTCATGTATAAAATGTCTCCCAAACAAATATATAATAGTTAAAGATTCATATATATATTTAGTACTTTATTGTTCACTAAAGGGTTTTTGTTATTTGTTATATTGGAGTTTTACAATATCTTAAAATCCATATCTTTAATTAACTTATAATATTACAGGGTGAGTAAAAATGATGGACCCGATTTTAAAAAGTCATATTAATGAAACTGTTGGACATATTTTTATTTACATTCGTGTATCACTTATTGTAGTAAGTGATACATAAACGTAAATAGAAGTATGCCGAGTTTTTGCTCTGTTGCAAATGTCTGATGTATGTCCCTCATGTCGCACGGCATACTCTCAATCTGTAATCTAATTCGTTCCATACTTTTTGGGGTTTTTTTAAAAGGCTCGTAATGCTTCACAAAACTTACTTCTTCTCTGTTTTTTTTTTCTTTCTTTTCGGGGTTTAGGCCCTCTTTTCTTTTAAGCAACCCTTTTTGGGAGACTCTTGGAACCTGAAAAAAAAACCTTTTAATTTTTTTTATTAAAACCCGGGTTTTTTTTTTCAAAATTTTTTTTATTTTTTTTAACCTAATTTAAAACCCAAAAAATTTTATTTTTTTTCACTAATTAGAAAATTTTACAAATTGTAAAAAGGGAAAAAAATTTAAAAAACAATATTCCCCCGCAAATAATTTTTAAAAATTTTTTTGAAATGTTTTATTTTTTTCTATCTGTATTTGAACAAAAAAAAAACCCTTTAAATTTTTAATTTAAAATTTTTTAAAAAACATTATTTTTTCCCTTTTTTAAAATTTCTTTTTTTAAAAATTAAAAAATTGTTAACAATATAAAATTAATAAGCCTTTTTAAAATAATTTTTAATTTTTTTTTTTAAAATTTTTTAAATTTTTTTTTCCCAAAAAAAAAAGAAATTGTTATTCTATTTCCCCTCAAAATTAAAAAAAATAAAATTGTAAATAACTAAATTTTTACCTATAAATTGGGGATTTTAAAAATTTAAATTTTAAAAATTTTTTAAAATTTT
>BMAV01011931.1:0-11193 GCA_019973955.1 Trichonephila inaurata madagascariensis | reverse complement strand
AAAAGGTTAAAATTGCCCACTTTTTATTTTCCTCATTTAACTAAATTTAGGATCAAGAACTAATCAAGGAGCGAAGTATTTAATTCTATTTACGATGTTCAATACTGAATTAAAATATAGACTTCAGTTTTGAATTTTTTAAATAATGCACAAAGACTTTATTTTCTTTGTAGAAATTCCATTCTTTTTAGGAAGCACAACTTTAAACTCGATAAATCTAAGAACGAACGTGCAGTTTAAAAGAACAATGTAGCATTCTCTGAAAGTATTTTGTCACTAATGCTTTATTTCAGATTTCATTGTAACGTAATCTAATGAAATTCAGAATTTTGAAAGCATAATTTGCTTTTTGCAAGACTTTACTTACAATTTACACCAAAATCCTTAAGTTTAATTCGTATCACGTCTTAAGAATTTAAATGAAAATAACTTTGGATCTGGCCAGATAGGAAAGCTTTACGTTGTACAATACACTAAATATAAATAAATACACTAAATATGCTGGGTGGTATTTCCCAAGAGGGATTCAATACAAAATAAACAAATTTCAAAATTGAGAAATTTAAATTTGAATCATACACTGCTGAGTAATTTTTAAGATTTATTAATTTTATTTTTAAAAAAAATTATTTTATTTTAAGAAAATCAATTTTAAAATAAAATTCTTTTTTTTAAATTTTTTCTCGCGTATATTTTAAGTTTTAAGCAATGGCATTTCTTAAAACAATATATTATATATTTTATTAAATAATTTAATGTTTTAAATTTTTATCTGATTGCAAAGAAAAATGTCCCTTTTTACGAGTACGACTTTCTAATAATTAAAATGGAACAAGCTCAGTTTTTTTTTATTGAAAAAATAATTTAATTTTAAAAATTATACTTTAAAGAAGATACGCAGATTTATTGATATAGGACAACCATTTGTAATGTATCTTTAATTTGGTTATTTTCATATCACCCGCAATATACAGACACGAATTATAACTATGAATTGCTTTCGCAATCATTCACTTCCATAGACGTGATGGTATAGATTTCTCCAGTAATTTCAAGAAGCATCCATAGTGACGCCAAGTCGCCAAAATGGTTGCCAGCGTGATCGCCAAGTCGACAAATTTGGTCTCCAAAAATGATGCAAGCGGCTGTATCATCAAAATTTCACCCCCAAGTTTCCGTTGAAACTTATCATGATGGTGAGGATTAAAAAGTGAAGACGAAGACGAAATTTATTTTTTCCTGCTTGCAATATATTGTAAATAAAATATAACTACATAATAAATATAAGTTACAGTTTTACAATTTGAGCAATGAGTATGAACAGTTGTATAATTTATACAATGGGGATTGGTCCACAGTTAGCTTTTGCTTTTATTATCTGGCTAAATTGTGCTTTTGCCTTGTCTTCTTAAATAAAATATGATGATCAAATCTCTTTCTCTTTGCTAACGACTATAATCGTGAATCCTGCCAAAAGCGACATCTGAACAACAAGCTAACTCATTTTCAAAGTTGAATCATTATATCCAGTTAGTTAAAATATTATATGTATGTAGTTATACTCTTAAATTAATCTTTATTCAAACTTCTTATCCTTTTTATGTATAATATCTAATTCATAAATACGAATACTCTGTTTCAAAACATGTTTCATTTTTTTTTTAAAGGATTAAAATAATATCTTAAAAGATTTATTCATGACTTCTCGTTACAAAAATTGGTGTAATTTCGCATACTTTTAGAACATAATAAAAAATATGTTACTGCAGTTTTATTTTTATGCAAACATATATACAGTTGAACCTGTTTTTGTGCGGTAGATAGGGACCGCATAATAAAATAGCACAAGAATATTCAAAAATTTCATAAATTCTTACATATAACAAACTAATTCGCGGAAATACTACTAAAAACTTTTTTATGAGGTGGATAGGGACCGCATAAAAAAAGTCACATTTATAAAATATGCCAAGTATTTACGAAACTTATGTAATAATACTTCCATAACAAAATAAATAATTAAACATTACGCATGGAAATGTTTTAAAAACATATAGTTTCTCATTGTACATACGGATAAGTCTTTAAAATGCACATACATAATTCATCGCTACTCATCATAATCCAAAGTCTTGTAATGAATAAGTTCAAAATCGCTTTCGTCACTTAAAGGTGCAATTTCAATTGATTTATTTTTTGGCAACATAAAGTAAGAAATAAGTCTTGTGACAAAGGACGGGTAGTCAGTAGCTTGTAAATGTCGCGATAACCAGCTATACATGATTGAAGCCTTTTTGGGATTTTATACTCCTTTCCTAACTGGTATCTATTTTAAGAAAATGCTTTTCCACTTTGTTGGAAAGCTGGATCCCTGCATATTTTTATCCGCTCTCAAACAATCCGGCTTCTTGTCCGTCTTCATTATTTATCAAATTATTGATAATGTCACGGTCATTGAAAGTTTCGTCTTCAATCAAGCGCGGGCTGCTGGAGCGTTGAGAGAAAGCAACTGAATGCGCATTGTCGGGAAACTGTTTATAACAAATGAACAGAGCGTCTTGAAGTGTCTACATTTCAGTGGCGTAATGTACACCCCCGCATCACGAGGGGGGGCATGACTCTAGGCCCCCAAGGCCTGACTTACACTAAATGCGTATTTACCCAATTTATAAAATATTAAAGGCAAAAAACCTGTCTTTTACGGGGGTCCTAATATTCTCCGTTACGCCACTAGTAAATAGATAGAAAACATTACGGTTGTGCTAAAGCCATTGAAATTATACACCGCATAAAAAAAAATATCGCACACAAAAAGGAAATCGCATAAAAAAAGACCGCACAAAAACAGGTTCGACTGTACTTATTTTATTATGAAACTATAGCTATCTTTAAAATATTTTTTCTGTGCAGAGACTCTACGATCTTACGATTAATACGAATGAAGAGTTAAATGCTGTAGCAGGTACTGAAAATATAAGTATTGCAGTCAATCTTAATTTTTGATTGTCAATGTATTATTCTATGAAAAGCAATTGAAATGCTGAAACTTTTCTTCACGCTGATAAATGATGAATACTAAATCGACTGTGCTAAAATTTTTCACGTTATTTATATTTCTTCAAGTTCCTTTTATATTTAAAGCAAATACGAAATGGGTATTTAAAATGATGGATGCCACGCATTAAAAATATTCCAACTCTAGCATTTATTGAATTCCTTGGAAGATATAAGTTCTCTCCAATACATTTTTCGAAAACTGTAGCAATAGAAGTTATGACTTTTCTATCACTGCAAAATCCTCAAATAAATTAAAAACGTCTCTTTTATCATCACACCACTCTGCGTTTTAAATGCTATTCATTTAAGAACTTTTGGAGTTTTTAAAGAGCTGAACTTATTTTCAATTTTTCTCTCCCGATTGATTGGCCCTGTTGGCTTCTGGCATTTACAGTGCATTTTTTTTAAAAATTCGTCGATGCGTTAATTCATTCGAAAATGATAAAAGTTTCAATCGCTCGTTTAGAAGTTACCGTGCTAGATTTCACATTCAAGACTGAAAATGATGAACTCAAAACGGAAACCGCTTTAAATGTCGTATCATTTCCCGCTTAGTAAACTCATAATTAATGGAGAGGAAAACAAGCGTTGTTTTCCACTTGGAACAAACGGTAGCTAAGCCTAACGTGGCAACCGTATTAAACACCATTTTGAAAAGAATGTCGTTTTCTATTAGCTGCAGTAATTAGGACATTTCGGCTCATACTTACATGCCTAAATAATTTTTATGGGAGTAGTACCTGGAAAGGAACTCAACTAATGAATTTATGCGCCGATTTTTGAATAACGTTCCATCTTTCTTTCAATATTCATGATAAATGGTTATGTGTTTAAATGTTTATTTTTAATCGAAACAGATTTTGTCTCATATTTGACTCTTACATTTCTTTCTCGCTCAAAATATGTTAATGTATTGACAAATTATGAGTATCATTCTTCTGTTGTACTTGTGTGGATTCCGTACAAAGGATATAATTCCCATTTTTACGCTAATTAAACATTCGTGTCTAAAATTAAGACCACAAATATAAAAACTGTAATATCTGATGAACTTTTCTTTGTGATGCCACGAAATTTGGCTCAGAGACAAATTACAATATAAGAATGAATGTAGCAACATAACAACATGAATAAGGTTTTAATTGTGAATTAATCTACAGGGTGTAACAAAAAGTGAGAAATTATGGATCATAGATAAAGCATTTGCCTTCGAAAAAGTCTGTCTAGTATGGAAAATGACCACCGTGTACTGCTACCCGAATCTCACAACTAGTTACTAAACTGTTTATGACGGTGCCAATAAATGTTTGTTGCAACAAGGCCTATTATTCCAAAAACGCAATTTTCAACATCGGGGAGATCCAGAGAGGTGAGTTATGATGAGAAATGGCTCTTCTGGGTCTAACCCGAATATATTCAATATGATTGAGATCCACTGAACTCGGGGACTAATCATAACGGTGAATATCCTCTTCTTCAAGAAATTTATCATCGATTCGAGCTCTGTGTGACCGCGTACAGTGGGTGATCGGTTAACGAACATAATCTGTTCCAAGACTATGTTCGCTATCCGAATTGTTCGTTAACCGATCATCGATTCACCATAGACTTCTATGTGAAATCAATTAATTCGTTCAGGAGACTCTAAAAAAATGAAATCAAAACCGAAAATGATGGTCTAATGTGTATGAATATTCTATTGGATTTTTTTTCAATATAACTTTGAAGTTTAATAGGTAAGCAACATAATTCAGGAGAGATGAAAAACGATTTTTACTCCGTTTCTCATATTTCACGTATTTTTACGGCGGTAACGCGTCATCGGCACCTTTATATTTTATAGTCTGCACTGTTTGAAAAAATTAAGAAATCGCTTAATTTATTTGCCATTGCTTAATTTAATTTTTTCAGCAAATCTACTCACCCATAATTTATCAGCTGTCAGAAAATATTGATATTCATATTGAAATTCAAGTATTCAGGTGTTAGTGATTTTAATCATAATAATAATTATTGAATGACCTTTAAATTCATTGTTGATTCAAGTTTCATTTAGTAATTATCAGTACTAAGCATGCTTTAAACATTTATCCTTTAATATTAATTTTTTTTCAGAGCCGAGAAGTGTTCGTTAGAATTCGATTTGTTCATTATACGAATATGTGTTCGTTGTCCAAACACAAAAATTCTTTCTTGAAAGTTTTCGTTATCCGATCACAAAAATTTTTCGTGAAAGTGTTCGTTAACCGATCTGTTCGTCAACCGATCACCCACTGTATTATTGTCCATAAAAATGCAGTATGGGACCATAGCACCCCGAAGCAACCTCACGTAGGTTTCAAGTACCACCTCATCGCTATAGCGTTGTGCTTTGACATTGCCAGCATTGAAGAAGGGCAGTGGTGTACGTCTGGCACTAGACAAGGACTCCTTTCCAACCAAATCTATTGAGTTCTAGTACGTATTGAAATGAAAGCGAGCTTCACTTTCTCTCCTGATGAAGATCCAACGAGAATCACTCTGTCTGGTGAATCTTGAACCATCACTGAAAAGAACACGACTGAAGTTTTTGGATCCACAATAACCGGTAATTCCTGTTTAATGCAGGAAAAGGTGTGACGGGCTCACGCGTCTTTTTATTAACATGTCCTTATGGGTTCTTTTGGGGCCATAATTAATGGCAACTTTTTCCAACCAAAACCCAAGAAGTGAAACTTGAATAAAAGATGCAAATTAGAAAGCTCTTAAATATCAGAAGTTAGAGTAAGCGATGTAGCACACAATTTGGGGAATGTTAAGAGAGTTCGTGATTCAATTGTGAAGCGACAGCCAACAGAGGTTATCCCGAAGATAGAGCCATTAGATCATAATCGAGTGCATACCATTGCACTCGATTAAATAAACAACTTCCGTAACATCGGATAGGCGATAGGATTACGGTAGGATTGACTATTTAATATTAGGACCTGAGATATTATTAGAATTGAGCTTAGGCAAGTTAGTTAATGATAGAAGTCCGAGTTACGTTATTTCGTTATTATTTATATTGTGTGTTTTGTCATCGTAGATTATCTCACATATATTATTATCTAATCTAATAAAGCCATATTAAGAACACGGGGAAACTTCTAGTTCTTTCGTAAATCCTACACCTCTAGATCACGCAGATATACAAGGAGAAGGGCACTCGAGGGGGGTACTTTCACAAAGGGACGCACAATACTAGACGTTGCGTGTAAAGGTCAATCTGTGTTAAACATTGTAGACCGTTTGCAAGGAAATTCTTTTTCCAGACACAGCAGCAAGCTGAGGAGCTGTTATCCGCTTATGTCGTCGTGCGCTTAACATCAAGTAGCGATGTTGGGGAGGTGTAGTTGCTCTCTTACGACGTTGCCCAACCTTTCTGGTGACAAAAAAACTAGCTTGAAATTGATTCCATACTCGGGAGACTACTTTCGGGGAAACTTGCATCCATCGAGCCACCTCCGCTTGAAATTGACCAGCTGCAAGCCTTCCAAAGATTCTCCATCCCAAGGAATCATTTAAACCATTATGAGAAGTCATTCTCACAGCAAATATACTAATTTACTTGTTTTAATGTGATGTTCAAGAAACTGCAGTCTGCAGTCAATAGACTGTTTCAGTAACATGCCCACCACTAATTTTTTTACCCTAGAAACATACCAAAGTCACCCATTTCACTGGAAATTTGACCAGAAATCTAAATCTGGTCTCCGTTTTCCGAAATTCCTGTAACTTTTTTTAAAAAATGAAACACCTTCTTGAAAAAACCGACCTATTTGGCTTGAAAGCCAACTTACCGACCGATTTTAAAAACAGGGTGTCATACGAACGGGGAGCCGTTCCCAAACTTGAAGATACTTAAAACATTACTCTGCGATTATTAGAACTCGAGTTATTGCATATTGGTAATGCGTTTCTATGACAAGTATCAAAAAAACTCCGAAAAAGAAAGTTAAAAAAAATTAATTTCTTTATTTTCATTTTTGAAGCGTTCCTCTTTCAAATGGGCTTAATTGCAACGCATTTCTCTTTTCCGTGCGTTTGGGTCATTTTTTTGTCATCCTCCAATTCTTACCAAACTTAGTTTTTCTTGCACAGAATTCAACGCTGATCAGGAAAATGTATGGCGCTTGTCGAAATTCCAATTATTTCAAAAGTTTTGTGCAACTGTTTCATTGAAATTCGTCCCCTCTTTCAATAGTCTGTTTCAGTGACATGCCCACCACTATTTTTTTTTACCCTTGAAACTTACCAGTGACCCATTTGACTCTAAATTTGACCAGGAATCTAAATCTGCCCTCCGTTTCGCGAAATTCCTGTAACTTTTTTTTTAAAAATGAAACACCTTCTTGAAAAAACCGACCTATTTGGCTTGAAAGCCAACTTACCGACCGATTTTAAAAACAGGTTGTCATACGAACGGGGAGCCGTTCCCAAACTTGAAGATACTTAAAACATTACTCTGCGATTATTAGAACTCGAGTTATTGCATATTGGTAATGCGTTTCTATGACAAGTATCAGAAAAACTCCGAAAAAGAAAGTTAAAAAAAATTAATTTCTTTATTTTCATTTTTGAAGCGTTCCTCTTTCAAATGGGCTTAATTGCAACGCATTTCTCTTTTCCGTGCGTTTGGGTCATTTTTTTGTCATCCTACAATTCTTACCAAACTTAGTTTTTCTTGCACAGAATTCAACGCTGATCACGAATATGTATGGCGCTTGTCGAAATTCCAATTAGTTCAAAAGTTTTGTGCAACTGTCTGTTTGAAATTCGTCCCCTCTTTGAATAGTCTGTTTCAGTGACATGCCCACCACTATTTTTTTACCCTAGAAACTTACCAAAAGTTAACCATTTCACTCTAAATTTGACCAGGAATCTAAATCTGGTCTCCGCTTCGCGAAATTCCTGTAACATTTTTTTAAAAATGAAACACCTTCTTGAAAAAAATGCCCTATTTTGCTTGAGAGCCAACTTATCGACCGATTTTAAAAACAGGGTGTCATTCGAACGGGGAGAGGTTCCCAAACCCGATGACATTGAAAACAATACTCTGCGATTATTAGAACTCGAGTTATTGCGCTTTGAATTTGTTTCCTCTTTCAATAGTCTGTTTTAGTGACATGCCCACCACTATTATTTTTTTTACCCTAGAAACTTACTAAAGTGACCCATTTCACTCGAAATTTGACCAGGAATCTTAATCTGGACTAGGTTCCGCGAAATTCCTGTAATTCGTTTTTAAAAAGGAAACGCCTTCCTGAAAAAACCGACCTATATGGCTTGAAAGCTAACTTACCGACCGATTTTAAAAGAGGGTGTCATACGAACGGGGAGTCGTTACCAAACCCGAAGACACATAAAACATTACTCTGCGATTATTAGAACTCGCGTTATTGCACTTTGGTAATGCATTTCTATGACAAGAATAAAAAAAACACCGAAAAAAAAAGTAAAAATCTTTTATTTGCGGTATTATCCTTCTTGAAGCGTTTCTCTTTCAAATGGGTTTAATTACAACGCATTTCTCTTTTACGTGCGTTTGGGTCATTTTTTTGTCATCCTAAGATTTTACCAAACTTAATTTTTCTTGCACAGAATTCAACGCTGATCACGAATATGTATGACGCTTGTCGAAATTCCAATTAGTTCAAAAGTTTTGCGCAAATGTTTCTTTGAAATTCGTCCCCTCTTTCAAAGTCTGTTTCAGTGACATGCCCACCACTATTTTTTTTTACCCTAGAAACTTACCAACGTGACCCATTTCACTCGAAATTTGACCAAGTATCTAAATCTGGTCTCCGTTTCGCGAAATACCTGTACCTTCTTTTAGAAAATAAAACACTTTCTTGAAAAAACCGACCTACTTGGCTTGAAAGCCAACTTACAGACCGAATTAAATCAGGATGTCATTCTAACGGGGAAATTTTCCCAAAGTGGAAACTTAAAACATTACTCCGCGATTATTAGAACTCGAGTTATTGCACTTTGAATTCGTCCCCTCTTTCAATGGTCTGTTTCAGTGGCATGCCCACCACTATTTTTTTTTACCCTAGAAATTTACCAAAGTGACCCATTTCACACAAAATTTGACCAGGAATCTAAATCTGGTCTCCGTTTTGCGAAATTCCTGTACCTTTTTTTAAAAAAAAGAAACACTTTCTTGAAAAAACCGACCTATTTGGCTTGAAAGCCAACTTACAGACCGAATTTAAAAACAGGGTGACATTCTAACGGAGAAAGGTTCCAAAACCTGAAGACATTTAAAACATTACTCTGCGATTATTAGAACTCGAGTTATTGCACTTTGAAATTGTCCCCTCTTTCAATAGTCTGTATCAGTGTCATGCCAACAACTATTTTTTTTTACCCTAAATACTTACCAAAGTGACCCATCTCACACGAAATTTGACGAGGAATCTAAATCTGGTCTCCGTTTCGCAAAATTCCTGTAACTTTTTTTTAAAAATTAAACAACTTCTTGAAAAAACCGACCTATTTTGCTTGAAAGCCAACTTACCGACCGATTTTAAAAACAGGGTGTCAATTGAACGGGGAGAGGTTCCCAAACCCGAAGACATTTAAAAATTACTCTGCGATTATTAGAACTCGAGTTATTGCTCTTTGAATTCGGCTCCTCTTTCAATAGTGTGTTTCAGTGACAAGGGGAGCAATTCCCAAACCAGAAGACACTTAAAACATTACTATGCGATTATTTGAACTCGAGTTATTGCACTTTGGTAATGCATTTCTATGACAAGTATCAGAAAACACCGAAAAAAAAAGTAAAAATCTTTTAATTGCGGTATTATCCTTCTTGAAGCGTTCCTCTTCAAATGGGTTTAATTGCAAACGCATTTCTGTTTTACGTGCGTTTGAGTCATTTTTTTGTGATCCTCCGATTTTTACCAAACTTAATTTTTCTTAAACAGAATTCCACTCTGATCACGAATATGTATGGCGCTTGTCGAAATTCCAATTAATTCAAAAGATTTGTGCTACTGTTTCTTTGAAATTCGTCCCCTCTTTCAATAGTCTGTTTAAGTAACATGCGCGCTACTATTTTTTACCCTAGAAACTTACCAACGTGACCCATTTCACTCGAAATTTGACCAGGTATCTAAATCTGGTCTCCGTTTCGCGAAATACATGTACCTTTTTTATTAAAATAGAAACACCTTCTTGAAAAAACCGACCTATTTTGCTTGAAAGCCAACTTACCGACCGATTTTAAAAACAGGGTGTCATTCGCGAACAGGGAGAGGTTCCACATCCCGAAGACATTTAAAACATTACTCTGCGATTATTAGATTTCGAGTTATTGCACTTTGAATTCGTCCCCTCTTTCAATAGTCTGTTTCAGTGTCATGGCAACCACTATTTTTTTTTACCCTAAATACTTACCAAAGTGACCCATTTCACACGAAGTTTTACCAGGAATCTAAATCTGTTCTCGGTTTCAGCGAAATACCTGTACATTTTTTTAACCTTTTGGAGGCTGCGGTTTTTGTGAGAAAAATGCCCTTAAAGACGGCGCTTCCAGCGAAGTTTACTTCCCCCTTTTTTGAAGCTGATTGATGGCACCATACATCGGCGGACAAAAGAAGCAATGCAGTCATTGATACTCCGCTGAAGAGTGGGGATGTTCGTGGCTTAGAAAGTCCCTAAACACAAATAGTCTCCCTTTCTTAGGGAAACATGTTTTCTTTCAGAATTCAATGCAGTAATTACTAATGTTTTGAGTTCAAGAAAATTCAAAAAATTTATTTATTACATTTTTTTTTAAAAAAAATATTTCCTTACAATTTAAGCTGCTTTTTACCTAGTTTTCCTCTTCAATATTATTAAGAGCGTTGAGAAAAATAGCACAAAACAGTGGTGATAATATATAGCATTTCAGTAAAAAATTAAATGCTTATATCTTTGTAGAAAAAGGTACAATAAAATAATCCAAATTTTATTAATTTTATTTAAGAAAAAATTATTTATATTTTGATTTTCAGTAAATTTATTAAAAATAGTTATAAAATGTTTAAATTTATTTTTAATTTATTTAAATGCATTAGTTTGTACACACCTGGTTTAAAAATTAAAATAGTTAATTAGAAATAA
>BMAV01011930.1:0-15627 GCA_019973955.1 Trichonephila inaurata madagascariensis | reverse complement strand
GAAATTAGTAGTTTAAAAAATTCACATCAACACAAAGCAGAAAATAATATGTGACATGAATTTAAAAAATGCAACGAAACAAAAAATAAGAACGAAATCCATCTTGTTTAAAAGTCAGTTTTGAGCTAAGAACGGAATAAATGGGGTTAAACTAGTTTGATGCTAATAATCTTCTCAATTTTGACTCAGTAAGGAAAATGGAAATTTCAAAAACATAAGAGAGCACAATATGTACATTTCAAAATAAAAGAATGAAAATTTTTAACTAAATGAAGGCTTGAAAAATGTCATAATATAATAGAAATAATGAATAAAAAAAATATTATACATAATTCCTCCCCTTTACAATATGTACATTTTTAGATCCTCAAAATATTACCATAACAAACATACGAACATTTTTTGTTTCTCTTTCAGATTTTATTCATTTGATTATATGTATTCAGATGTTTCTATTTTAGTCAGCTGGGTGGCGTGGTTGGTTTCGTCGTTGACCTTCTGCACTCAAGGTTGCTGGTTCGACCCCGGCCCAAGTCGGTGGGCTTTCATGATGCAGAAAATTGACAGCGGCCATGTCGTATGATTATACGGCATGTAGAAGATCCCTAGAGAGTCTGTTTGGTTTGGGTGCTGTCGGAAAAACTAAATCCTAGTACAGGTTCACGTCATCAGAACTCAGGTGCCTCCTTCTGGAGAGGAAACTGGGAGTCAAAATTACTTGCGGCAATTGATATCCGCCTATGTGGTGCCGCACTAAAAAGAGATACCAGTTTCCAGGGAATGCTCTAGGTCTGCAAAAGCAAAACGCCAAGGACAACCCATTAGAAAAAAAAAAAAAAGAAGATATTTCTATTAAGGTCATACTCTCTACATTTTTGGTGGCGCATTTTGGCTATCTTTTTTCCAAACTGATAGATGGAAAGGATTGTTAGATGCTCAAGTAATGACACGCCAAAATAGGAGCCAAATTCAGTAAACAACGAATATCGCTGACACACAAAACAAAATGCACCAAGTGTATAATTTAAAAACCAAAGTAACTATAATTTTTATTAAAAATTAATTCTCCTGGTAAATCGCTGTGAAATTTTTGTTTCGAAAAATACAATGTAATAAAAATTTGATTAAATGCATGCACTATACGATTTATGATTTATCACCATATTGTGCTATACTACATTATAAATCATGAAGCTTATTATTAATGGAGGAAAATTTTTAATTAATTTTGTCTGTGCTCCATAACAAAAGATGTTCAAAACTCATTTTTCTTCCAAACTAATGAACAAAATGAACACACATTTTAAAATTCCGAGGCAAATTTAAAAATTTAAAATTTAGCGTGAGGAACTATAATCATTTACAACCTTAAAACATTTTTAAAAGTTATACGCGTGTAATGCATAAGTCTGCTTTTTCAAATTTAGACATAGAAATGGAACTTTTGGCAAATAGTTCTAAAACAAAGGAAACAATGTGTAAAATGTATGCAATTGTAGGCAATTTAGTCACGTTTAGTTACATGAAAATAACTATGCAAATCTTAAAAACTATTTAACGAAAAAAGTTACTGTAAAAAAGCTCAATAAAAAGTTAATTTTCTTAGTGAAATTGTTCCAAGTTAACAATGAATGTGAAAAAATGCAGATTTCAAGCATCATTTTTTTGAAAATTTATTGTTTCATGGTGAAAATCAAACAAAACATTTCATTTGATTTCCTTCCTCCCTATCCTTATTAGTGAAATTAAACATGATTTCGTTGTTATTTAAGTAAATATTGCTTGCGTAAATTTTTTCAAATACTCCTCCACTCTTCTTACTTTCTAAAATGTATAAATATAACTCATCCGTAATAATTGGATTTGGAGTTTTTATTTCTTATAAATTTTCTAAATGATAGTAATTAGTACAAACTCTCTGAGAGAGCAATCAGTACTTTAATTACATAATAATGGACGATTTCGCAAAGTAAATTATACTGTATATATTTAGGTCATTTAATGATATAGAATTATATTATACTTATAGGATTATTTAATTTAATTTATATTTATCTTTCATGGATGGCTATGATTGCATCGATTGATAGATTGTATGATTATTATGGATATCAGTACATTTTCTCTTTTATATTTAAGGTATGTGACTACCTTCGGAGCACTTTTTTTGAAATATATAAAATTTCAATTAAATAAACATTTTTTTATTTGAAATGGGACATAAAAGAAAGAACCAAACAGTTTTTACAAAGTTAAAATTAAATTTTTGGAAATATTGGGAATTTTGAGTAAAATTTTTAGTGAAAATTGCAGTTGGGTAAGGTTTTATTAAAAATTTAATTAATATATTTTTATAATATTTATACAGTCTAAATGCCATTATTATCTGTGTTGATAGCTAAAAAAATTTGTAAATACTTCAAAAAATTTTTTGAAATATGTCAATTTTGAAAAAACTAAATTTTTTTAAAAAACACTACGTTTTTTTCCCACAAAAAGTGCAAAAAAATAAATAAATAAAACCAGAGATTAGATTATATCCAGACAACAGAAAAAACTAAATAAAACTTTTTTGAAAATTTCGGTCAATATTTTAAAAAAAGAAATTTGTAGTGAACTGTGCCGTGAAGAAAAAATTAAAACATAGTTTCTCAGAAAATGCTTTAAAGATTTTAATACAAAATAAAAAAATTTTTACAATTGTACACTTTTAAATTTCCCCATATTTATAGCCCCTTTTAGCTTCATGTAAAACGATTTGGCCATTTATTTTCCCTTTTTTGTTGTTTTCGAGAGTTTTGATATATAACAATTGTCGTTTTAGCGAAATTTTGGTGAAAATTGCAGTTACGACAAATCTTGTACACAAAATTTAATAAATATATTCAAATAATATTTATACATACATAAATAACATCTTTATTTGGATAGGAATAAAAAAATTTGTAATGTTTTTGAATTTTTTTAAATATCCCAAAATTTTTATGAAAAAACTAAATTTTAAAAATAAGTTTTTTTTCCCAAAAAAAGAATTAAGTACATAAATATATACAAGAGATTAGTTTTTTTGATTCATAACACAGATAGAACACATAAAACATGTTCTAAAAATTTAGATTTAGTATCTTAAAAATATTTTTTTAGTAATTTTTTATCATGAAGAAAATATTGAATAACAGTTTCAAAACACATTTAATAATTTTAACTCTAAATAATTACTTTTCTATTTTACAAAACATTTTCAAAACTCCCCATATTTATAGTTAAGCCCTCTTTAGCTTCTTTTTTAGCAAATTTTGACTTTTTGGCTTTTTGTTTTTTTCTGTGAGTTTTGTTGAAGGAAAGATCGTTTCGATTTTTGAATTCTCTGTGTAAACCCCATAAAATTTTTTAAGTGTCATTGATAAATTTCATACCTAAATATAAATACAGGAAACAGCCCTAAATAACCAAAATTTATATAAGATGACAGCAATGTGTAAACCCCAAAACAAATTTTTTTATGAACAAAATTTTTTCGCCAACCACAATACATTATTAAAGCTTATTATTGTTTTATCATGCCATGAAGGATTTTTTTAGCAACTCATCACAAAGGGGCTAAAAAGTAGGTTTTTATCACTTTAATCACTGAATTTGAAAGGCCTGCTGTTTTGTCTACATATAATTTACCATCACATAATGCTTGTTTATACTTGCACCAGCTATTTTTCCTGTTGGAAAAAGCCCATGAGGGGTTTTTTGATTGTAGAGCAGCAGGAAAGAAGGCGCTATTACAGCAGATTGATTTTTTACCAACATTGCTTCGATGGCAACCCCATAATAGTTCTGAGTTTATCAATAAATTTATCAGTTAATTTTTCCACCAACCTTTTTGGTGTTCTTTTTAGTTTCTTAAACGTGAGCCTATTTTTTTTGTATATGTCCATACTTTCTTTTTTGGGACACTTTTTTCACCATATATTTTTTCAATTGTAAAAGCTTGGAATCCCCCATCCCCAAAGTATTTCGGTGTATTGCAGGCTGTTTGATTAGTGACCTTTTAAAAATTTTGAAAGTCCAACAGCTTCCATGTTTCCAGAGGATCCTTTTTAAATTTTAACATTCATGCTCAGATTTCACATTCATTTCCCCCATTTTGCAATACTGTGTCATTATTTTCCCGATTAAAATTTTTTCCAGTATCAAGGAAATAACTGAAACGCAGCCATTAAGTGACATATGGCCTCCGCTCCCTGTGCCCAGAAACACCACAAGTTGTACTTTTTTTTAAAAATTTTGCACCCTTTTTTGATGAGCTTTCATATTTTCTTCCGAAATAACTGTATGCTCCAGCAGTTTATTCGAGCTTGAAGGTATTTTTTGAAACGCATGGGAAATTTAAAGTGATAACAATTTTCCAGCTGTGAAACCTCTCCAATCAATCTCAATCCAAATACCAATAAAGTATTGAGAAGAATTTTTTTTTTCTTAGAGTAGAAGTAAAAACCAATCATGTATCCACAACTGAAGCCCACACACAAGTTTGAGCAAAGTCCTTCCCTAGAATTCTGACAGTTTTAATCCAGTTGCATAACATTCCGGGCAACACAGGGTTGAAATAACCCCCCCAAAGCTTGGAAATTAATAATTTTATTCCCTGTGAACCATGAAATTCAGGTTCAGGCACATCAAAACTTTCAATTTTGCCTCACTTGCAGACGTATTATTACTGTTTTGTGCAACTTAAAAACCCATTACCATAAAATTTTTTTCTGGGCACTTTCGATCTAGCTTTTATTTTTAAATAAATCAATAAAAAAACGTTAAAATTAAAAAAATGAATGAATAAACTGTAAAAAAATCAAAAGTAAGTAATAATTAAGAAAACGCTTTTGAATGAAAAATGTAAAAAAAACTATAAACATAATAATTAACATAGTAAAAAAGTTAATTAAAAACAGTTGCCAGATTAAAAAAAAATTTTAAAAAATAAATAAAGGGAAAAGTTGATCAAATTTTCAAAAATATTAAATATTTATATTGCTTAAAAGTCACGAAAAAAACGTTCAAACTATTTGTTTACATTTTATGTCTCTTTAAACACCCATTTCCGGTTTTTAAAATTCCATTTCCGGTTTACAAATAAGTATAACTTAGCTTCTAAATATCGTAGGAACTAAAATAAAGCATTTTTGGGAAATTTTTGGGTATGGGCTAAATATTAAAACATAAAAAAAATTTCGAAAATTTTCTACAAATCAAGGATTTTTGGGTAGTCACATACCTTAAATAGTAATAATTTTTTTAAAAAAAAAAGTTTAAAAAGTGGTTACATATTGTATTTTCTTAAAGAAAATAATATTTTCGTCCATATTGAGGATTAACGTTTTTTGGAAGAAGAAATAATTAAGAGTCTAGAGGTAATAATTTCTTTTTTGCATAATTTTTTCACATATATATATATATATATTAGATCTCTAGAACAGCGGATTTGAAATTTGGCAAGCATGTTTCTTTTATTGAGTAGAAATCTACAAAGAATTGATTTTGCAGAAACGGATGGCCAAAGAAAGTGTGGAAAGTTGAGGGTGTTTTAGAGATAAAAAAAATTTACATTTTTGAACTATGAGACCTACAGAGACAGAATAAGTCCATGCGTATCCAATTGAGTGTAATTTTAAATTGAAACCACATTAGAAACAGTATAATGAATGACATTGGTCACTGATCTCAGATGATTGGTTAATTGCTTACTAACGTCGTATTTCTAAGCAATATGTAGACTACTGGCGATGTACTTAGCAATTCTGAACCGTGACGAAATAACAATGACGCCTGAGGTGTTTTTCAATGTAAAGTCTCTCAACATAAAAAATTTAAAGTTCTCCAACCCCTAAACACATTGGATCTTTAATGATCGATCAATGATAGCCAATCATCGTAGCCGAGTTTGTGACCATAATCTTGAAATTTTGAACCATGTTCAAGACGTAAGACTGAAACCTGAGCAGATACATTTTTCACCAATTGCCTCTTTAAAACTTTTTTAGATTGGGGCCCTTCCAAAGCAAACACCACCGGCAACACTTTTTAAATTTTTTTACAAAAGATAGGTGTCAAATATTCGTACAAACGGTAAACCGTACCAAATAAATGGTGTGACTTAAAATCTTACGAACCTAGGCATAAAACGACATGGACAACAGATATGACTTTGTATTGCATTCTTATCACTGCTTCCAGTTTGCATGCACTTTAAAATTCATTATTTTTCTCAGAATATGTATAAGGACTGTGACGTCTCTCGCGTCCTTCTGCTAACATAACTCCTATGTTCTTTGACGGCCACGATTAATGGCAAAACTTTTCCAACCCAATACCAAGAAGAGAAAACGGATCAAATATGTAAATGAGATAGACTTTAAAAAGAATAGAAGCTTTGATGATAGGATATAGCGGCAAGCTTAGAGATAGTTTAGTGGAATCATTCTGATCGATAGCGGGGCAAGCTTAGAGATAGTAGTGTGGAATCTTTCAGATCAAGAGTTAGCATCCGATAGCTTTGGAAGGAATAGAAACCCAATATAAAGAATTTGGGAATCTTCGTATATAAAGCGAATTATAAATATCTTCTTATAGGTGAAGGAAGGAGATCTGCAAAGGTAATTTTTGGGACATAGGTATTTAGATGAATCGGTTTATTAACTATAATACAGATACATGATCTAGTTGCGTGCTCTGACTAAATACAAGGTTTAATTGGTTAACTCTCACTTTAAATATAGTTGTCAAATTAGAATTAAGTAATATAGTTATTCTTAATAAAAGTTGTATTAAGAACTACTATGTCTCATCATTTTGATAATCCCACACCTCTAGCTTACGCGGAACCGGAACGACATAGTCATCACAGGATGGCTATGTCGCAGGACATTTAAAATTATTCATGATCTTAATAAGACCAGGTTGAGGAACACTTCCAAAGGCAGAGGAGCTGAACCCGGGTCTAGTTGGCCCTTACCTTAAAATGTTTCTGTTAGTCATTGAATAACATAAATGTTTAGCTCAATTCAATGTTCATCGGCCTCTAACATACCATGTAACAGCCATTATTTGTGAATTAATATTCGTACTCAACTTAGACTTTATCGTCTTCTAAGATGACAGCCGTTGGAAGTTTTTATAACATAGCGCATTATCTCGATGAGTGAGTGAAAGTTTATTAACAGCCCGTTGTGAGACAACACGAGGGCTATTGGCTACGAACTTTGTAATTTTGAACCATGGCCACATGACTATGACGACACTGGCTTCCCCTCTTCGAGTTCCCGCTCCACACCTCGGGTGGACGTTTGAGCCTTAACAGATTTAACATGTGCAACAGCCTCTCTACACGGCAAGTCTTCAGAGGCGATAAGGTTTAAACACGTGACAACGATTATCCGGCTACCAAAGCCAGTGGCGTAATAGAGAATATTAGCCCCTCCCCCTGAATGGTCAGATTTTGGACTCCAAGACGGATCTTACTAGGGATTGCAAAACCATAACATCAGACTTTGGGACCCCCTAGTGGGGATGGATTCTAGGGAGGTCCGATTCGGGGGTTCCGGGGGTATACGTTACGTCCTTGACCAAAGCCATTAATTATCTGAACATGGAATTGTATAATTATTTTCTTTCTTTTTTTTTCAATGAGGCTGTTTGGTATTTTACTCACACACACACATTTCAGACCTAGTACATTTCCCAGGAGCTGTAATCATTTTTAGTGCTGCACCTGATAGGCGATACCAATTGTCACAGGTAATTTTAACACCCAGTTTCCTCCCCAGAGGGAGAAACCTGAGCTCTGACGATGTGAACTTGTTCTAGGAATTTTATTTTGCCGAGAGCAGCCAAGCCAAACAGGTATTCAAGGGATCTTTTGCATTCTGCATAACGCTGTCAATTTTCTGCATCATGAAAATCCATCGAGTTGGGCCGGGGTCGAACCCGCAATCTTAGAGGTGCAGAAGGCCAGCAACAAACCAACTACGCCACCCAGCCGAGAAATTTCTGAGTATCAACTTAGATTAAATATAGATTATTGCAGAGCTAGCTCTACGTAATACTAAATGAACTATTGAACAATATATAAAACTACTACTGTCGAAAAATCTACCACTTTTCACCATAAACCTACTTTCACCTATTACTTTATATTTCTTAGAAATAAATAATTCGAATAAGACGAACGTGGAAATTCTGGGTTTTACTTTGACACTGGGGGGAAGAAAAGAACCAACGCAAAAATTTATTTCAAATTAAGGAATAAATTCCCCGAATAAATAACAAATCGTTTTGCCTGAATTACTTCAAAAACATTCTTGAAATGCTTTATATGAACACCTTTGTACAACGAACGCTCGAGTAACACACTCACAAAAAAAGGAAAAACAATTTTTTCTCTTCAGTATCTTGAGAACAAAGAAAAAAAGCAGTTTTCAAAGAAAAAGGAATAACCATTTAAGCGCAATATTCCTATAAGCAAACAAAAAAATGTGTAGAGTTGGAACCGTTAATGCTCCATTGCACGAGTTAGGGGAAACATATAAACACAAGATAATGGTAATAATAATAGAAGAGTTTTTTTCATCTGAAAAAAAAAGAGAGAAAAGATTGCAAGTAAGCGTTTTCCATTTCTGCGTTTCATTCCTCCTCCATTATAGGTTATTTACTAAATCATCTTAAAGTCTACTGTTCGTTTTTCGATCTTTGCTTCAGCGGTGAAATTTTTCTTTGCAATGAGGAATACGAAGAAATAAATAAATAAAAAAATAACATTCGCCGTTTAAGTCATTGTATTAGACTCGAAGGAACATGGGCAAAAGAGCCCTACTTAATTTTATCAACTAAAATAAAAATGTATAAGAAGTATCTAACAGTAATAGTTCTTTGTGTGGTTTTCTAGGGTATTTTTGAGTTGGTGAAAAGGAAATGATTTATTTAGGTTTGTTTCGTCAGAAAGCTTTTGTTAAAGAGTTGCTTTTCTGTGTTTGAATGACCGATTCACTTTAACGTTCGGAAATTGTTTCTTTTTTCCCTTTTAACCATTTCCGTAACGTTTACTTTCAGATTTGAAAATGTGTATCTGAAATTTGTTTACTATAAAATAAAGGGGAGAATTGGTAAAATGGTTTTAAGAGTAAAAGATTCAAATAATAAAAATATCTCAGAAAGATATTTAAAATATTGTAGAGCAGGCATCGGAACTAGTAGCTGTGGCGTGCCAAACCAATCTACCAATATGATTCGGGGGCCACAATGTAGGAAATATTTGAAACAATTGATTCCTACGATAATGAATGGGGGTTTTGGGGGAAAAAAGGTCAAAAATACAGATTTAGAGCTTTATTATATATTAATTTTGCCCCATTTATAAAGATATTTATACACAAGCAACGTATATAAAATATATATATTTTCAATATAAAAAAAAATTAAAATTATACATATGTTGTATATAAGGGAGGAAGGGTTCATTCTGGTACCTTCCATTCCCAACGCAAGTATTTAACCGATCACTCCAAAACGATCGTTTTCGCGGATGTTTGGGATTTGTTCATATAGATATCACACCGCCACATACCCCGCCAGTGTTTCGGGTGAATAGGCGAACAAACGATACCATATTCGTGGCGAGCATGTAAGCAGTTGCGTCCCTTGGGGTTGCGTTTTTCGTGTGACGGCTTGAGAATTGCGTCATTTGTAGGACGGTTTGATTGCGTCATTTGTGTCAGACGACTTTGAGAGAACGGCGTATTTGCGTCAATGTTTGACGGTTTGTTGCTTTGGGTGATATATGTCCCCAAAGACTGCGGCGCGAGAAGGGTGCGGTTCCTTTGCACGGCCAGGGTCACCAATGAAGGAGGAAGGTTCGTTCGGGGTACCTTCCGTTCCGTACGCAAGTACTTTAACCGATCAAGCCAAAACGATCGTCTTCGCGTGATGTTGGTACTAGTTCATATAGATATCACACCGCCACATATATTTTTTAAACTTATTTATTAAAATAAAAATAAATAATATAAGTATCCCCTTCAAAAAGAGTTAAATAATAATTTTAATACGGACCTTTTTCCCCACCCCGTTGTACTTCACATCGCAATATCAGAGGTATAATTTGGATTTTTAATTTGAAACATTCGCAATTTTAAAGTTATTAAGCCACTTTGAGGATTCAAAATATTCTACATATGAAAAAGATTTTTTCACATAGATATGTAGAATTAAAAGGGGAAGCAGAGTACATGAAATTTTCCCTTCTTCAATTTAAGATAACTGTCAATTTATTGTTAGAGTTATTTTCAGATTTTTTTCAGATTTCCGTAGATGTTGTTTCAATCATTCTGTGTGAAGATGTTAGTCCAAAAGCTCCATTTTAAAATTGTCACAATTCAAAATTTGTAGAGTAATGTAGAGTGCCACGGGAGAATTTCACCGCTGGCCAAATGTGGTATGGTCCCATAAGTTGCCGATGCCTGTTGTGGGAGCATTGCGGGTTAATGATTACACAAGTGGGCAGATTCGGGGAGGGTTCAATGAAATTTCTTTAAGTGTAGCAATTATTTATTAATTTAGGTTAGCTTCAGTAAGACGACAAATATCATTAACAAAAATTAAGAACAAAGAACAGAGACTGCTTTTTAAAAGTGATCACATTCTTCCTCACTTGGCCTGTACTGAAGTCTAGTGATTGCTTCTGCTGCATGGAACAGTTAGCTACGGTTATTATTAATCACCTTCTAAATAACGGGTCAGCATATAACTAAGTTAAAAATTTTTTTTTGAAACTGTTCTGTGTTTAAAATATTGTAAAAGAATTTTGTGTAAAAAAAACTTAAAAATAGTGTAAATAATTTACATCTGGGTGTGTATTACGTTTATATTATTCTATGTTGTATTTATTTTTTGTTAAAATTGTAATATTCACAAGAAACGCCGTTCCTTACATTATAAGGTGGGTTCGATGGAACTTTGTGAAATCATGGCAATAGAATCGTTGGCATCATTGGCGACCATTTGCTACCATTTCGGCGAGTTCCCAAACCCCATGGACTCTTCTGGGAAAATTAGTACAGAAATCTACCAATATCACGATCTATGACGCAAGCGGATTTTTCTCGAAACATCCGTGAGGCTTATAAATAGGAAATCACTCCCCAAAACTGGTTAGTCTTGTTTTGACCATTGAAGAGTAGTATTGACATTTGACCGAGAAAAGCATCAGTGATTAGTTATTACTTTGGCTGTTGTGTAGACAAACGAGTGTTTTTTGAATACTTTACTTTACTTCTGTACTTTGGACACTGATAGTTGTTCGAGCGCCGTAGAAGTGTGAAGGCCTTCTGAGATTTATGGAGCAAATATTGTTGTTGAATCCTATATTTCAAGGATTGTTCTTCAACAATAAATTTCAGTCTTGAAGAACGTTTCTTTTGAGACTGACAGCATAAAATCCTCGAACCCCAATCTTAGTACAATATAAAATCTCTTAAGGGGAATTTTTTTAAAATCTTTTTTTAAAATAAATTATTATCAAATATATTCAAAAAGGTTAATCTCGAAAAGGGATAATCAGAATATGTTCAGCTCTTCCTTACATTTAATGGTTTTTCAAGTATTTAGAAAGTACATAAAAAAAGTAACATAAGAAAAGAAAAAAAAGAAAAAGTAATGGCAATCACTCACTGTAATATCAAAAATCATATGGCGCCAAATCACAACTAGAAAAAGCTGAAATAAGCTTAAGTATAAAAAATATTGTAATAAAAAAAAAAGCATATTTTTATATTAACTTTGTAAAATCGCTTTATGAAAAGAAAAGCATCTATAAGCCAGCAAATTTTAAGAGGACTTGGTACCTTTTGAGCTACTTTCTTTCTTTATGTTTTTTTAAAAATTATATTTTAACATTTTATATATAGTGATTCTATTCCAGAAAATGATACAAGATGAAATTTTTCACATATATTCATACAATTTAAAAATTTAAATTTTTAAGAAAAATTGGAAAATTTTAAAATTCCCCTTTTGTAATTATTAAATTTTAACTTGAAATTTTTTTGTAATATTTTATAGATGTTATAAACAACTTTAGGATCGATTTTACAAAACTTAATTCTTTTTTGAGAAAAAAATAAAATGTTGATACACATGCTAAAAATCAATGAAAAGCCAATATTCTTTCATTTTAATTTTTTTTAAAAATTATTCAGCTTTTCAGTAAAATGAATCCCTGATTTTGTTACATGCTGTATATGCAAAACACAGGAAAAATGGAAGTGATTGGTAAATATTTGTGGAATGAATAGCATTTTTAATGCACTAATGTTCGAAAACACTAACTGAGAAAAACCCCTTTAAAGTTTTAATTTGAAAAAAAAATTTTAATAAGCTTAAATAAACTTAAAAAAACAACTTTAAGATATTTGTTATATATTTTCTTGAAAATAAAATTGATTTTGTATATTTTCAACCCATACATTTTTATAAAAAGATCATTTTTAAGAAGGATTTAAATTTCACAAGAAAATTTAGAAAAATGTTTAAAAATTTTTTTCTGTCACGACAAGAAAGTTTAGTTTTTTTTTTCACATAATATTGAAATATTACATTTGTATGAAAACATATTAGAATAAGACCTGAAATTATTAATATAAAATGGTTAATTCAGAAATTTTACATGCACAATTTTCACAAAGAAGAAATATTACATTATGCGTTGCCCCGAAAATATCCCCTGCTTTATATATTCATTCTTTTTATAGTTATTATTTCCCTTTATAAAATAGACTTTTTATCATAACGTTTTTTAAAAAGGGGTGCCCGAATTGCCTAATTTTTTCAAATGAAGTTTCTTCAACTTTTTTAACTTTCCGACTTGCACAAATGATACATCATTTGAAAGATAATAATGCAAAGAATAAGATTAAATAAAAATTTAAAAACGATAGGTCGGTCATTTTGGGGTACCAAGTCCCTTAATTTATAACTAATATTAGAATGTTGATAATATTTGAAAACTATTAACTTTTAGACAGGCATCTTTCTTAAAAAAAAATGAAACAATTATTTTTTTTTCCTTAAATTGAATAATTAAAAAATTTTAGTAAAACTGTCATCGGGATGTGTTTGAAGGAATTACTGGTTAAAACACGGAAGTTTTATTTTAGACTTGTTATTACATGATCCAACCCCTCTATCTAACCGCATATACTAATGAATGAAAAGGATCATTAGTTAACATAGAGGAAAACAACCGAACTTGTAGGAGATGATGTGTTCGGGGTAATTCACGATATGAATGTAAAACCACATTATACGTTTATTTACATAGCGGGGTCATGCTATTGTTGATAGTATCCACCCTCTGGGCAAACAACAACGTGTTTACACACTTTTCGAC
This sequence comes from Trichonephila inaurata madagascariensis, assembly GCA_019973955.1. Taxonomy (NCBI): domain Eukaryota; kingdom Metazoa; phylum Arthropoda; class Arachnida; order Araneae; family Nephilidae; genus Trichonephila; species Trichonephila inaurata. Next base: position 2,198 of record BMAV01011930.1, on the reverse strand, counting down.
ACGCTGACTTAACACGGTTTTGGGTCCATTAACTTGCTGTCAGCGTTACAGATATCTAATTCACATGCAAGGTTCCAAACTTAACGGTAATTAAAACATAATTATTCGGGATTCGTTTCCCACAGACACTTTATGATTGAGAACCCATGAAATACAGTAATTCCCCGAACTGTGTGATAACCGCATAAGTCGATTTCACGAAAGTCGGGATTTAATTTTACATGTAAATAATATAAATTATTTTAGCTGAGGCCGAAGCCAAGAAGAAATTAATAATTTAGAAAATGTTTTAAAGGGATCCGACTACGTTCGGAACCGTGATTTTGCAAAGGTGTAAATGGAAATATTTATGATATTTAGTGTCACTTTGATTAGAATACACGTATTAAAATTGTTTTAAGGAATTATGACAAAAATTATTTAAATAAATATTTTGGCAAAAATTAACTTAGAATAATCTTTTTCCAAATGTTCTCTTTTGTAAAAAATGCTTCTATTGTATTAATATTTTGCCTGTATTCAGTCTCAGACCTTTTGTACAGAGGTTTAACTAGAATTTTTGAAGTGCATAACTTGGAAGTTGGTTTATTTCCCTGTTTTAGAAAACAGAAGGAGAAATTTTAAGAAAAAACAACCGATAATTATTTAAAAATGGTTGTAACTCTGAAAACAATGTGAATTTTTCCAAAATCATAGTTGAGCCTATGTACAGAGGGTCTGAGCTATATACAGGCAAAATATTAATACAATAGAAGCATTTTTTACAAAAGGAGAACATTTAAAAAAATATTATTCTAAGTTAATTTTTTTGCCAAAATATTGTATTTAAATAATTTTTTTTGTCATAATGTCCTTAAAACAATTTTATACATACATTCTAATCTAAGTGAAAATCTAAATATCATAAATATTATCCATTTATGCGCTTTTAAAATCATGGTTCCGAACGTAGTCGGATACTTAATAAATTCTAGATAACACAAATACAAAAATCGGTGACCAAAGTTAATGAAGTAGATGGTTTCATAAAATCTAACAAAAATATTCAGGATACTCAAAGATTATTTTTCCCTCCTGCAAAATTTTCTAGCATGCTTTTTAAAATATATATATATATATATATAAATATATATATATATATATATATATATATATATATATTTCTGTTTTTTGAAAAAATACGCCTTCCTTTGGGGAATACATTTTCTAAAATTTGTAACCCTTTTTCAAATAAAATGAGGCCTGTCAAATTCCAGCCGTCGTTCAATCTTCTGACTGAATTGAGTCTACAGACTCAAGTTCTTCCCAAAGTCTGCCTTTTTTCATGCATTTCTATGAGTTCATCAATTGTCAGCTCCTGATTTTGGGAATCCAGCAGTTCCCTTTAACGCATCATTATCCACTTCTGAATTTATTTGCATGGCAACATCGACAACTTTTAACTAAATTATCGATTTCAATAGGCTCTGACAATGATTCCACCTGAGTTTTAATGATGGTAAAAAGAAGACGAGTCGACGAGATTTAAAATTGCGTAACCCGAATTCACGTAGTCGGGCTAGAGTGCGCGGCGAGAGAGAGGTATGACAGTATTTGAAATACAGTTTTTCCCCGTGATTTATGTAAGGGGCCCAGTAACCCGAAATTTTTTTAATTTATATATTTATATGAAAATATTTACATGTAAATTTTTTTGAACATATATGAAATATACATTTCACAAAACAGAAGGAAAACAAAAATCATAAGCAAACTATTATTTTATATTTCTAAAATATTTTCAATATTGTAAAACTTACTTTTTACAAGTTTTAATATTTTTTAATTTTTTTTTTTTTCTAATTTACAAAAAGTGTTTTCACGTAAGGGCTCCTCGGGCCCCTTTCTCGTAGATTATCAGCGTGAGCTAGAGGGTGTAGGAATAAATGAAGAACTAGAAGTGTCCATGATCTTAATATGATTTTATTGAGATCTTAACTTATACCAATAACAGATTAGATAATAATATGATATGTGAGAGAATCACGGTGGCTAAACACAAATATAGATTATACCGAAATAACGTAACCCGGGCCACTATCAATAACTAACTCGCCTAAGCTCATTTCCAATGCGATCACAGATCCGAATATTCAAATGTGGTCACCCTACCTTTATTGTCCAACGAAGTATTACCATCGACCTAGGAAGTTTTACGA
>BMAV01011929.1:110433-129059 GCA_019973955.1 Trichonephila inaurata madagascariensis | reverse complement strand
TATCTACCAAAAACTAAATGTTTTGAATCCAGCGTTTTTAAATCAGATAGATAGACTCTTGCATTTACCGCTTATGCAGAGCAATCAGAAAAGATTCACCGGAAATCATTATATTTTAATATATCTTCCAATTGGCCATTAAATATACGAGAACTCGGAGCTCAAGCAACGGGTCTTTTTTTTTTTTATTGTCTTACATGTTCACTTGTGGATGACCATCTGTCTTTGCATTTGCGTTTTGTTCCATCGCTGCTCGTTGAGTGGGGAATAAAATGTATCCTTTCCACAACTGAATTGAATACTAAACTCCTGAATTCTACTTTAGTAAAATTACATATATATATATATATATATATTTGGGGGTGATATACAAACCTGAGTTTTTCTGCTGTCCAATTTTATGCGACTTGTTTCTTTCGATTTTATTTCTGTGCGATTTTTTTAGTGTGGCCTGTTTTTATGCGCTATATGAGTTTAGACGGTTATGGCACCACTGTAATGATTTCTATCAATGTACATACATACACTTCAAGACGCTTTATTCATTTTTTATAACTAATCTTTCCACAATGCACATCCAATAGTTTCTCTCAACGAGCTAGCAGACACTCGCTTGATTGAAGACGTAAATATCAACGACAGTGACATTATCAATATTTTGCTTGATTATGATGACGGACATAAGAAAAATTGTATTCTTTGAGAGCGGATAAAATAAATGCTAGGATCCAGCTTTCTAAAAAATTGGAAAAGCATTTTCTTAAACTAGAAATACATTCCAAAAGGAGTTATAAATTCCAAATAGAGCTGAGATCAAGCATATCTGCTTATCATAACATTTACAAACAACTGACCAACCGAACGTCATCGCAAAAGTTTAACACTTACTTTAAGGTGCCAACAAATGAATCAATTGAAATTGTATCTTCAAGTGACGAAAGCGATTTTGAACTAATTCGTCTCAGAAAGATGCGCGCTTTGGATTACGATAAGTACCAGTGAATTATGTATGTGCACTTTGAAACTTTTTCCATTCTTACAATTAGAAATTAAATGTTTTGAAAATGTTTCTATGTGTAATTTAATAATTTATTATGTTTGGAAGCACTTTGTTATAAATTTCTTAAATATTCGTGCAACTATTTTTATGTGGTCCCTCCCCACATAAAAATTTGTAAAACAAATTTCTGTAGTCTATCAAAAAAGTTGTTTGTTACATGTAAGTATTTATGAAATTTCAGAATATTTTTGTGCGATTTATTTTTATGCGAACCTTACTTACCCCTCAAAAACAAGTTTTACAGTACTTCAAAATATAAATTCCATCAGTAGCATTATTTTAAGGAAGCATTTGTAATAGATTCTATACCCGCCTTTAACTAATCATCTGCGGAAAAATATTTCTTAACTGTTATATGTTTTTGAAATTGCTTCCCGTGGAAGAACCGTGATTTATTTAAATGTAAATTATTTTTAAACTCCAGCAAAGTGTGTGATGATCACTAGTATGCTACACAGTTTAGATTATTAGATCTAAGAATAAAAGGCTTTAGGATTTCAGACAGGGAATCTAATGTTTTAACTCATCAAGTCAGGACAAGTACCATTACTTCGGATCTTATAGAAAGATAAGTGATCTAATTATTTATTGTAGATTAGTAATTATGAGAGAGAGAGAGGACCACTCAAATTGTTTAAAAACAAGTAATATAAAAAATTAAGTCAATTCCTACTTAGATCAAAAAGGAAATTTTTATTTTAATTACTTTTTACTAAATAGATGCAATTAATATACATATGACAGAAACACAAGATTAAGTGGCAATTAATTTTTATTCATTATCATTAAAGTATCGTATTGTCATCCAAAACAATTGTGTATATAAAATTCCAGTTCAACTGAATGCTTTAAAAAGTGAGGAAAAAAAAACCTTTTCAAGGTTTGACACAAGTCGCCAAAAGGGTCGCTAAGTCGTCAAAAATGATACCAACGTGGCTGTATTTGTAATTCTTTAAATAATTAGTTTTAATCAATTAATTTTTATTAGTTATGATTAAATTACTGTATTGTTATCCAAAATCATCATGTATATAAAATTTTAGCTCAATTGAGCACTTTAAAATGTATTTCATTAAAGATTGAAAATTCCACCAAGTTAAGTAAATAAATAAATATATAGAGAGTGTGAGTTCATAGTGTGTAGGAATTGAATAACCTTCTGAAAATAAATTGAAATAAAAATATCTGCATCTGCAAAAGGTAAGATTTCCGATCAGAGAGTATCAATCATCAAACATTTGCCTTTAAATATATCAAGAAATGATAAAAATCGATATTTAATCCGAGCAGAGCCTATTTCAAACAAAATAAAATTTCTACGTGTTTGTTCTAAACATCTATTTGAGATCCATTGAGCTTTAAAAACCTGAATTATGTGTTTGCGTGAAATGCATAATTATTCAAATAAATTCTGATAACATTTTATGTACATTGCTGTTAAATCTTTATTAATGTTTCTTGAATGGCAGAAGATGCAAGGAAAGTTACAAATTATCAAAAATATTTTTATTACATTTTTATTTGTAAAAACTAGTGGGTTCGTTGTTTGGTGTATGGTCAAAGACAATAACTAAACAGGATTAAAAGTCCTTCTGAGAGCATCAGCAATCTAGATGCAGTTATATTCGCATAAATCCACACGGGGCTGTTGCTAAAGTGCTGCTTGTCCCGTTCTTTGAATTTTCATACCCCTAAAGTATCCTGTTCAAAGCCCTGTCAAGGAACCGACTACGTTCGGAACCGTGATTTTGCAAAATTTATAAATTGTTAATATTTATGATATTTAATGTCACTGAGATTAGAAAATGTATATGAAATTTTTTAAGAATAGTAATACAATAAAAAATTATTTAAGTACAATATATTGATAAAAAACGAACATATAATCAGCTATTTTCAAATATTCTCCTTTTAAGAAAAATGCTTCTACTATAATAATATTTCGCCTGTATATAGCTCAGACTTCTGTACAGAGGGTTCAACTAGAATTTTTGAAATATATCTTAGAAGTGGGTTTATCCATGTTTTACTACTACAGAGGGGAGAAATTTCAGGAAAAGACACCGATAATTTTTTCAATTGATTTTAACTCTGAAAATAATGTGAATCTTTGAAATATCCTAGTTGAGCTTCTGTACAGAAGTCTGAGCTATATACAGGCAAAATATTATTATAATATAAGCATTTCTCACAAAAGGAGATCATTTTGAAAAAAGGTTATTCTAAGTTAATTTTTTTCCGAAATAGTGTATTTAAATAACTTGTTTTTCAAAATGTCCTTAAAACAATTTTATACAAGTATTCTAATCTAAGTGACATTAAATATGAAAATTATCCACATTTATGCGCTTTTTTTAAAATACCTTAATATGCTCACCAGACGTCTATTTGTAATTATTTCAGGAATTTGGTGTTCCAGCTTGATTTTTCTATCGTTTTGATTTTGTTGCTCAGTTTATATCGCTTAGGGGGACGAGCGTTGAAGTCTTGGTTTTATGGTTAAGTTGCCTTACTTTCTTATCCAGGGTATCAGCCACCTGATTTTCAACAATAACAATATGAGTGCGCATCCATTACGTTTTTCACTGATCTTTCAAATTCAGAAGCTGACGACGTGTATAATATGATTCAAAAGTTCCCGGACTGAGAATATAACGTGGAAAATGTTCGCAGTAGAGTGATTACAATAACATTTCTGTGTTATTGCATTCTTACCTTTTTCTATAAAGGTTTGTTTCAAATCACGTCGCCATGGCAACGCCTTTTTTAGGCTGGTGTATTTAGTCATCGGCGATTGAAAGAAACTGCACTTGTCGAGCGGATAATGGATGTTATCTTTTGTGTTCGTTTTTGAAAAAGTACTACGGAAACTTACGAAATATTGGAGCAGGTGTAATGCTGTGATACATTACCGCGAACGCTGGCTTTTGAGTGTCATCGACGTCTCAAAGAAGGCAGGAAAAGTGTCGAAGACGACAAACGCTCGACAGATTTCCCGCATGGCTGAAAACATCAAAAAGATTCCTGACGTCGAAACGTAAGATCAGGCTTCAAACAATAGCAGAATCAGTTGAGATATCCTCTGCTGCATGCCAATGGATACTGGCTAAGGATCTTAAAATGCATGTATTTCTTCAAAATATTGTTCCCCACATGATAAAGAATAACCAATCTGCAGATGAAATTAAATTGCCTCGCAGGTTGAATTAAAGGACATGGCTAAAAATGGATTCCAGAAATGTTTCGATGACCTTTACAAGACTTGGCAAAATGGGTTGTTGCTCAAGGGTTTTATTTCGAAGGAGGATGTGTTTCAGTAGTTTAATTGCTTTTATTTTTTAAGTTATAAAATCAGTGCGGAAACTTTTAAATCCTACTATATATGTTAGTAATTTGTCCAGAGTAGCCATCATGAATTACTTGGAGTGCAGCTTTACAGTCACTAAAGATTATAAGACCTTTAGAACTCCCTTTTTCTTAACTCGGGGGTCTGAGGAAAATATATAATTCATTTAGATATGTACACAATGGCTTTCATAGCGTAATATATTATTTGTTTATTATGTAATGTATATGACTTTCGGAATTTTCTATTCAGAAAAAAACAATATATATATCAAATGAAAAAAACTCAGTTATGAAATAAGAGAATTTTCTAAAAGATTTAGGAATAAAACTAAAAATGCCGTAGGGAAATATTCGAAAATTTATGTAAGAGAAATTCCCCTTGATAGAATTTAAAAATAAGAATTAATGAACAGTTTCAAAAAAATATAAGTTTTTTCCCCAGTCTAAGGAACCTATCAATTTGCCGCGGGGCTAAAAGTCGATCAGATAAAGCCCCTTTTTCTGTAGAAAAGTATTTGGGTCTAAAAGAATTCAAAGCTATTTTAGTAGTATTAAAAGTTAATTTGAAAAATCAAGTGCTAGACAAAAATGATTTTTTTACATCCAAAGAAACCGAAAAACAACAGGATAAAGAAATGAAGAAGAAATACCAAAAGATATATGTAGAAATGAGGGTGGGGGGACGTATCTCATTTATTTTCAATTTTAAATCATGCTCTTTATTGAATCTTTAAGAACCAAAAAAGTAAAACAAGATCATTTACGAAATGTTTTATTACGGCGTAAATCTTAAAGGCTTTATTTTAAACAACATGATAATGAAATATTTCTAAAGGAGAATAATATTTTACTATGTTTAGAGTATTTTTCAACAAGAAAAATATTTTTTATTCTCTAAGGCTATATGAAAATAATACAAACGAATTTTCACTTTGAAGAATTGGTTACTGTTTTAGATTTTGTTTTAATATATAAAATAACAAATGAAAATTGTGCGACTGAAGCAATTGTAAGGGAGATGGAATATTTTAAATTTAAAAACTTCATAAAATTCTATTAAAGTGCATGTATACATGCATTTTTTATCATAGTTCATATGTTGAAAATCTGGACGATGTAGTCTTAAGTACAACACATAAAAATTAAGTATCTATGTCAATCATTTTTAGAAATATCTAGGGTGTTTCGATAGTTTCTCGCAAAATGCCACAAAATTTTTAAAGAAAATATTGGTATGAAAAAAATATGTTTAAATATGTACAAAAAATATGTACAAAAAATGCGATTTATTCTTTTTATTCAGCAATATATTTATTTTATTTTATTGCAAATTATATTATTTATATTTTTGATACTGATTCAAAAAACATGGTATTTGTATTTTTAAATTCATGTCTCAGGTAATCACTCTTTTTGTGCATTTTTTTTCCAGGACTGTTTCATTAAAATTAATTTTTTATATTAAAATCCTTATGACGTATTTTATTACAGTATTATTGAGCCTGTATCTTCATCTACTACACTCTTTGATGCCAATGCAGTCTCAAACAAAAAGCTCTGCTCAAACCCAAGGAAAAACTTATCAATGCCAGAAATAAATTATAGCCGAGAAATTACGACAACAATAGCTAGACTAAGGACAAAGCATTTTAAGGGCATGAAGATTACGCCCGATGGTTCTAGATCATATGTGGAATGCAGGTATTGCCCAGGCACGCAAATGGATCTGAAAAACCTTTTTAGATGTCCTTCCATTGTTGGTGCCCTTTTTAAAATAGATAATGACTGCAGGATGAACATTCTGTACTCGGATCGTGCCATGGATGTTGCCATGGCAGTGATTCACGCATTTGGCAATATTTGACTATATCCTTATGTTTTATTACTACAACTTCTGCATTTTGTCATACACATGACAACAACACCACCGAGAATTACTTTAATTAGTTCTTTCTATGGAATACTTCCCGAATAGTTTAATTTTAGTTTATATATCACTGTTTACATTAATTTATTATCAAATATTTCCAAAATGATTTTTATGCACGAAATAATCTAAGTGCTTAGCAACTCTTCGAAAAGGATGCATCTGACGTTCATATTGCACATATATTATTTTCTTTCGCAGTAATATCAGACTTGTAATCAAAGAAAAATAAACAAAAAAATCTTCTAAAGCGAATTCTCAGAATTATATATCGACAAAACCTTCATTTTTGAATCAGCATTCAAATGTCATCGGTATAGAATTATCTATGACTTTATTGAGTTATTATTCATTTTTTTCAATATTCACGAATTGAATATTAACCAATTTAAATTCTGATGATACCCAAAACTATTGTCTATGAACTTCATAATTTTATACCTCAATCAAATAACATGGAAGGCATCTGTACTGGCACAACACTCCCCAAATTTCCACACCAAGCCAGTATTAGTATTTTCAGCCTCGGCAGATTTAAAGAAATCATCGGCCTTTTTAAGGTATCCGACTACATGCGACAACATTCTTTTTTAAAAATGGAGATATGGAGATTTTTTTGTGGTTTTTAGATTTATTTAGAACACTTTAAGAAAATAAAGCTAAAATTAAGAAGAGGAAAATAAATTATTACTACTAAAATGGGAAAAAATAGGTCTAAATTGGCAAAAAATTACATAAACGGGGCCCACACTTCACAAATAGTAAATGGACAAATTCTCAATTTGAATCAAATTCCTTTTTGAAGTGACCTTCACGATAAGAGATATTTTAATTTTTCAAAAACTAGAGCACTTTATCTTAGTTGTTATATGAAATTGCTTAAAAAAACAGTGATTATATTCACATAAAGGACTGTAAATTTTGTAATAAAACAGTGATTGATAAATCTGAAGGTTAAATCACTTCTACTGTTATACAGAACACAGATAAAAAATTTGAGCAAATTATTTTCAAAACTTTTTGAGCAATCGCTGTCCCCGTTTGAGTTTTCGGAAGAAAACACATTTCGAGTTAAACGCATTTTAAAGTTTGACATCTTATGTAAAGTTACGGCATTTGCTTTTACTAAAATGCTTGTAGTTTTTGTTCTAGTGAATGGAAAATAAAAAATGTGGTATTTTTATAAAGCTAATAACATAGCCTAAAAAATAAAAACATAAAAGAAATTTGTCAATTTTTAAGAAAAATCACGATTTTAGGGTAGTCGGATACCTTAAACTGCAAAAGCAAACATTAAGCTATGAAATTGGTGAAAATGGATAATGCCATATTCTAATTCCTTGGAATATAATCATTAAATAGTTAAATTTCAGTTTTCTTTTCCTTTTTTATATTTACTTTTATAAGCGCAATTAAAAAAACAACCTTTTTTCCTCTTTTGAATTACCCCGTTTTCATAGTAATGGATACAGGAAGGAAAACTAAATGAAATTTATAATATATAATTAATTTGATTTGGGTAAGACATTCGGCAATCCAATTAGGATTGGGTAGTCATTATTCTAAAATATAAAGAGAATGCATTATTTCGAGCATTAAATACATAATGTGTCGTGAAGAGCTATAAGGAATTAATTATTTCATCTATTGTTTTGTGTCAGGATTAGTAACTTTTTCTTATTCGAAATCTTGCTGAGGATGAGGAAACATACTTTGAATTAGTTTTATAAAGCCTGTCCTATAAATATAGCAGGTAGTTTTCACCTTCCTATTGTGCTTCACTTATGAATTATTATTGTTATTTATTTTAGTATTCTAATATTTGAATTTTCTTTTGTTAGTCCACCTTTAATTATTTATACATTACCTCAATAAATTAATTAATTAATATGCGTTTTTTATATTTTTATACATTACCTCAATAAATAAGTTAATTAATATGCTGGAAAACTCTAAGACGTTTAAGGAATTTTAATTTCACGTTATTCTACTTCAATTGTTAACTGAATCTCAATGAAAACATGTTTTACAATTCACTATACAGTTGTTATTTTGTCAATTCTTGATTAATATTTATTTACACTTATCAATTTTTTAATGCTGTGTCTTCTTTCTTTTAAAAAATTACATGACACACAGATTTCATGGATTTTCCATTATAGAATGAAGATTAAAAAAATTCATATAAAAATGAGAAAGGAAACTGTAAAATGGAACACTTTTTTTTAGAAAAAAAATTGCTTCTATTCAATAATATTGGAATTCAGTAGTTTCAGATAATCAAAATTTTTCCCATAGTCATCTGATTACTTTAATGTTTTTCAAAACTTTTCAGAATTTTAATTCTTAGGAATTAGAGGATATTTTATCAGTTCGGAAAGAACGACAAATAGTCAGTAAAATTAGTTCAAGATTCAGTGCAAATAATACTTATCAAAATAATTTACTGCAATGTGTTGGAACCATTTTTAATAAAGTGACATTTCTTTAGTGTAAATAAAAATTATGAAAACCCGCGATAGTAGTTTTTGCCTCTTACTCACAAGATGTGCGGTTAGCCTCAAGAAGTTTTCACAAATATCCAATATGTTAAGCTTTTATCGATTTTATATGAGGCTGACTCCTTTTTATCAAACTTCCATCAAAAGTACCCTGTACATTTCTAACTTGCTTTATTTATTTCAATATAACTTTTCATGCTCTATTAAAATAGTGTATTTACGAGGTATAAGGAAAAAGCATTTGTTCAACATATAATTCACAATACTTTTTTAAGCATAAGTGTTTTTAAAAAAATCATTCGCTAAAACAATTTGGAAATTTCTCAAAAATCTTTTATTTAAATGTTGTTGTTAATTCTATTGTTTTGTTATTATTCCAATTGATTTTGATTACCGTAAGAAAAAAATAGATTACGTAATCCTTAGTTAATGCAAGATATCAAAAAAGTATTACTATTCCTCTGTCATCAATCTATTTATATCAAAAATTTTTTACTATCCCTGTTATCAATATATTCATAAAAACCTGCTATCACCTATAAGTAAAAATATTAAAAATTGCTCTTAAAAATTTATATAGGTTTCTTAAAAATATCTAGATAAATATGTGATTTGAAAAAAAAGGATTGGTTTATATTGCTGATAAATAGTTAATGAAAGTCTTGCTGATAAATTGCATTTATCGATAATATGAATGAAATGTATGCTTTAGAGAAAAAAAGAATATTTCAAAAAGTTATTATTATGAAATGCGAAGTATTTTATGTCGGTTAATTATTAATTACTATCTCATTTATAGAAAAATACACAAAATTTAACACATGATCTCACAATTTTATTCATATTTATCCGTCGAGAATACATGCAGTCTCAAATCTTATGAGAAAGAATTTTTCGTATTTGAAAAATAAGAATAAAGCTTTTGTTTACGGAGAAATCAAATACATTTCACAACATATAAAGAATTTACATAACACTTTTAATAATAGATTTCAAATCATAATTTGTGACTGAGTATTGAGTTCTTTATTTTTTTATTTATGCCAACGTCGAACAAATGTGAGGCGTAGCTGTATAGAATAATGTAGAATGTCAAGTAAATCAAATAATAACTACTAATTTTAAAGTTACATGCTAAAGATATGTACATAATCGACGTCTAGATATGATTATACAGTAATATCAGCATTTTCATCGGTATACTGCACATTTTTCTCAAATTCAACTCTTCATTTCACTTTTTGCATAGGTTTTGAAATGTAATAAAATTGGTAAATAACTAAAATTATTTTTGTATGAATTTTCAAATATTTCTTGTTAAAGTGCGAGTCAGAACTTTCGTAACCATGATTTTAAAAAGCGCATATATACATACATATGCATACATATACAGCCGAACCTCCATATAACGAACCTCTTTATTGCGAATTTTTCTATATAGCGAGCTTTTTCCTGGAAACAAGAGCATTTCACTATTTTCTTCGCAAAATAACCTCTGAATAGCGAAGTGAATTTTCAAAAAACGAACTTTTTCACTTGTGATTTATTTTTTTTCTCTGTATTTCAAAATTATTTCTTGAAATTTTGAAGTTATTCTCTCTATTAACACATTTTATGGTAGTCATAAATCTTGAACTGGTTTTATTTGGTGCCTAACTCACCGTGAGCAATAGAATTCTGGGCATTTAATCCAAGAATTGGAAACTTTAACCCCCATTGTCCAGTTCACTGAAAACATCTTCGATAACCATTTTACCCTCAGTGGAGTCTCGTGTTCTTAAACTAGTCTCCGTTCATTTGTATTGTTGATCAGTAGTACTGGTAATTTCGTTTATCATAGCTCAAAAATGTCAAAAAGTAAGTACTTGAGGATCAAAGAAAAAAATTAATTCTTTAGGAAATGGATAAAGGCGTCAAGAGACTTTTCTTGCAGTTTTCTTTTTTTTTTTTCTTTTTTACCCCTTTTTTATTTTATATGAAAGATATATAAAATAAATATATATTAATTTACAAAAGGTGTGGATAATTACTTTTTAAATATATGGTGTTTGTAAATTTAAAACATGTTTTATGTGGCCTATAAAAAAAATTATAAGATGAACCTCTATATAGCTAATTTTCCATATAGCAAACTTTTTTTCGGGATTTAGCGACTTTGTTCAACAGACGTCCGACTATATATATATATATATGATATTCAATAACCCTTGAATTAGAACAAACATACACAATTTTTACGAATATTGTTATAAGAACAAATTATTTAAATGCATTTTTTGGGGCAAAATATGAAGAAAAAAAGGCATATTTTCAAACCTTTCTCCTTGTACGAAAAAAGTACTTCTGTAATAATAATACTTTGGCTATATGTTGCTAGGACTTCTATACAGAATCTGAACAAAGATGTTTAAAAAATTATCATCATTTTCAAAATTAAGGTTAATTGAAATAATAACTTTTTTTTTTTTTTTTTTAAAATGTATACACTCTGATATATTTTAGTTAGAATAAATTCAATTCCGACATGTATTTTCAAGTCCTAGTTCGTGCTCTGTGTATAGAAGTTTTAGCTATGCACATCCTCTTTTTTATTAAACTAACACAATTTTGCTCACATTTTTCTTGCTCAAAAGTTTACGATCATGAAATATGCTGATCTAAATTACTATGAAAATCTTTTTCCATGTATTATATATGTCAACATCCAGCGGTATTTTATAGTTAAATGTGGAAGAAAATAAATTTTTATAGCATGTAGTAGAAATAGATTTAACTGTACGGTATAAGTTTATCTTGTACTACAAGTATTATATCATAAAATGAGATAAATTTAGGAAATGGTCATCCTATCAAGAGCACTCAATGCTTAATATTTTCCATGTTATAGCAAAGTAGATTTTTTCCTCTCAAGAGCGAAGTTAGATTGCAGCTTCTACTTTTATGAGCCATTGAGTTATATTTATTCTGGAATAGCTTTTGAATATGAAAAACAAAGGGGTCCACCACGATTTATTTTACCAAAGTAGATGTGGCGTTACGATTTAAAAGTTTTGCATAGTAAATAGTTTTTAAAAAAGATAATAAAATATCTCTCCATTCAAAATGTCACACATTATTTAAGAAAAAAACATCATTCATAGTTGTTAGCATACAGAATAATAAATAAGGATGACATATAATTTTAAAAATTCAAATCATCTTTATCAAAAAGTTATTTTAATCATATGGAGTGTAAATGAATCTCTTTTATAATAAAAATGACAATACCAACTATTTTCAAGTCGAAATCCTAAAATCTAACCATATTGAAAAAAGTTTTTTTTTTTTTTTGACAAATTAAGGTAATGATAAAAGAATATAATATTTGGCTTAAGTTCCCTATATTTACCAAACACAATTAACTTTTCCATTTAATGGTAAATCAACCGTGTCCATTATCATTATATATATATATATATATATATATATATATATATATATATATATTAAATAATGTTAAACATTAATTGTGCTTCACAGTTTCCAAATTTCATAAAAGTAAAAAAGTAAATGGGATGCACCTAAGTAAAGTCTAGATGCCTGATCCAGAACTATTTCAAATACAATGAAAAAATGCAAATAGCAAAACACTATTCATGAAAAAAATAACAGTTTAGTTTGTAATAGAAGTTATTTAAAATTATTAAATGGGGAAATAAATTAGCAATAACTTTTTTTTTTCTTTATCACCAACCTTTTTGTCTTTATCTCAACCAATTAGGATAGTTTCTTTAACTAAATGTCTATTCTTCATATATGAGTCAAATTATACTTCAATGCAAGTGAAATAAAGTGATTAATTAAATAAGAAACAGACATTTTTTTGAATTTCACACTAATAAAATGTCTAAAGTTACTCATACTGGAAACAGGATTTTTTTTCGCTTATGAAATATTTTTGTTCAGTATTTGGAAACAGTATATATAGATATATATATATAAACAATTTGTTTCATATGAAGCTGTTTAGGAGAACAATAGATATTTTTTTGTTTTTCAGTTGATTTTACAAGATATTATTGAGATATACTTTGGAATATTATCAATAATATTATAATTCTATTCTACTACATAAGAGTATTGTTTTTGAATGTTGTTCTGGGTATACATTTATTATAATGATATAAGAATAATTATCTTGTGTAATTATCTTTGTTACATAACTATGATTACATAACTTTTGTTGAAATGCGTGTACAATTAGCTCTTGTGAAGCTTATGGTTTGGTATAAGGTGAATCAAATGATAAAGGGTAAAGATAAATTAATTATTTAATAAATTAAGGTTAATTAATTCTCCATCACAGAAAAACTTCACAAGCAAACAAAAGCTTTTTAGTAGAAAATTTCA
The DNA here is from genome assembly GCA_019973955.1 of Trichonephila inaurata madagascariensis. NCBI lineage: Eukaryota > Metazoa > Arthropoda > Arachnida > Araneae > Nephilidae > Trichonephila > Trichonephila inaurata. Next base: position 115,834 of record BMAV01011929.1, on the reverse strand, counting down.
AATGTATATGTCTCTCCCAAAGTTCTGTATTGATGCTTCATCTTGGCGGGAAAGTGTTCCTGGGCGAAATGGGCGAAGTACGTCGAGAGTGCATTCTCCTGGTAGAGTCACCCAAGGTGTGAAGGCTATTCCAATTTGCTCCGCTAAATGCATTGCATTCATGAGGCAAAGTCAGACTTCAATCTTTGGTGCTTCACGGTCTTCCAACTTATGAAGCTGAATATTTTACTCTTTATGATGACTCTTTGTTTGAGAACTAAGAACATACTGCATCGTCCGTTGCGCAGGATAAAAAGGGACGCATTCAGAGTGTTGGTAGACGCCTCCATCCGAAAAGTAAATAACAATCTACTTCTTTTTTTGCTGGTCTTAGCCAATTAAGATTATTGCAATGTAATATCAATGGACTATGTGCGTCAGCTACAAGAGTAAAACTTGATCAATAGCTAGGATTGGCGCATATAATCGCAATACAAGAGACAAAACTGAAGTCCACTTACAACCTTAAACTTCGGGATTATTGTACTCTTCTTAAAGATAGACTTAATAAAGGTTGTGGTGATTTAATGTTTCCTTTATAAGAGAAACTAATTTTGAATGTGTTCAAATGTTTCCTTTTGGTGACACTGAGATTGTGTGAAGTACAAGCTATTAAAGTTAAATGGAATAACAAATGTCTTAATATATATATAATGCTTATCAGACCCCTGGCAATCGCCGAATTTCCTCGGACACTTTGATCTCAATGATCACTGATTCCTCATTTATCTTGGATTATTTTAATGCTAAGCATCCTCTTTGGGGAAGATCAGCTGGTAATGATCAAGGGAATGGACTTTCGAACCGGCTGGACGACCATGCTTTTGAATGACGGAACACCAACTTACTGCTCTCATAGCTATGATAGTAGGGATGTTTTAGATGATATGTTTGCAAGCCCAGATATCTTTACAAGTTAAAAGTAATCACTCATCTGTCCTCTTTGAGCTTAGTCACACTCACAAAACACCCAATAGCCAAAATGCCCTAATCTGGAATTTTAAAAACGCTAGCTGGAAATCATACAAATATATATTCCTTGGATAATTCACTGTCTAAAGATGTGTCCTTCTGTGATCTTGACAGAAAATGGCAATTTTTCAAAGATTCGATATTGATATGTGTGTGGTCATTTCCAGAGGCAACAGGAAAAAAATGTAAGCCTAACTTTATTAATAATAGAGAGGCTTTTTTGCCTCTTTCACATCAGAAAAATGCCTGACAGAGAGATTTTATGTCCTCTTCATCATCTGACGCTAAATCTGTCTTAAACCTGATTAATGCAAAGATTAAACAGCTGTATTCGGTAATCAGAAGAGAACGTTGGAATAACCTGTGTGAAGGTCTTGACTCACGTAATCCTAACTCTAAACTCTGGAAATTGGTACAGAACATTGATGGAATGCAGACTCAGGTTGAAATGACCAATACCTGTAGACATTTTGGCGGCTCTTTGGGCACTGACAATGAGGCTGAGAGAATTTATTGGGCATACATTATCAGAAAGACTTCTTTAACTCTGAAAACAAACTGATAGCAAAATCAGAGAGATATTATATCCATGAAAGCCACTGTAGTCCCGGTGGACATAATACTATTTCAATAAGAATTTTATAATGATAGATATGGAAATTGCTTTCCAGAAAATGTATTTTATTGAATTTCCTAGCATGGATGGAATTCATGGTGAAATATTAGTCAACTTGAGTGAGCAGGACAGAAGTTTTCTACTTGACATTTTTAATACTTCTTGAAACGATGGAAAACTCCCAAGAGAGTGAAAAGAAGCTTTCATCATCCGCATTAGAAAAAAAAAGACAAACAGACTAATGACCCAAACGGTTATAGACCAATCGCACTTACCAGCATCTCTTGCAAATTCATGGAGAGAACTGCCCTGCGTCGACTTTCTACTTATCTTGACCAATACACTTTAACACCTTCCGACCAGTTTGGTTTTCGGAAAGGTCACTCCGCAATGAATCAGGTCTTATATTTTAGCCAGAAGATTACTGATGTCCATAATCTCAGACCCACAAATCACACAGTAGCAGCCTTTCTTGATCTATTGAAAACCTTCGACAGGGTCTGGAAATACAAACTATTTTTCAAATTTTACAGCAGTTTCAAAATAAAGGTGAAGATTCCGTCTTGGCTTGCTGACTTCCTAAGGGCCAGGTATATTAGAGTTTAGTTTAAAGACACCATATCGGAAAAATTTAGATTGAGCCTGGGTATACCATTAGGATACGTGCTCAGTCCCACTTTGTGTTCCTTATTTATTGCCGGAATTGAATCTGAAGTCAATTCTTATCACTGTATGAGATTGTCTGCTGACGATTTAATAATCTGGAGCAGAAATACAAGTTTAATTAATGCTCAGAACAAAATTAAGGTTTTCCTCCTTCGGCCGGAAAAGTTTGCTGCAGAGCATAAAATCAGTTTTAATCCTCAAAGTCTGTATCAAGTATTTTTACCAACAACAAATATCTGTGCAACGATAATCTTGGTATTTATTTACTGGGTAGTCGACTGAATTGAGAAAAACATCTCAAATATCTGGGATGCATTTTAGATCAGGAGATTCTTGGTCATGCTCATATAAACAATTTGGTTTGTAGTGGCAAGCAGCGAATGAAAATTTTAAAATATATTTATGGCAGGGGCTGAGGATTGGAGGCTTGGACAATTGGCAATACATATACTGCTTTCATTCGACCTATCATTGAATATGGTGTACAGGTCTATCAGGTTGCCTCTGCTATCAACCTACATAAACTAGAAAGGGTACAACTCTGTTTCCAGAGTCATCACTGGTCACCACACTATCTGCCCAAGGAATATTGTTTTGTATGAAGCTGATTTGCAACCTCTCAGATTACGAAGTAGATACCTATTGGCTAAAAATACTTTGCTAAGCTCATCAGTTATGGTGACCAGCACATAACCTCTTGTTATGTGCGCAATTGGCAGAAAAGGTTCGTCGCCTTAAGAAAGGAAGTCCACTTAGTTATGCTGAAAACGAGGGTTGGTCGCAGAAAGAAGTAGAACATGTCTCTCTGGCCCGTTGTACGGATGTTGCTTTGTCGTTCTATGAACGAGTCGTTTTTAATACCGAATTATCCTCATGCACTCACAAGGGCACTCAACATCTAGAATACTTTGGGGAGCCTACTTTAGAAACAATTCATTATGTCCCGAGTGACGCATTACAGATCTATACCGATGGCAGCATGGGTGTAGGGACTGTCTCGGGTAGTGGAATTTTCATTAAAAAGTGGAATGGTCTTAGGATCTGTAACAGAAATCCTGACAACTACTCAGTTTTTCGGTTAGAACTCTTAGCTATTGAGGAGACTTTGAAATTCTGCTTTACTGAGAGTGTCAATACAGATATTTGGGTATTCATTGATAGCCGCAGCTCTATTCAGCATCAATCTAAATGGTGGTGGCATGGTGACAGAATAACAATGAGTATTGTGCAGCTGTTAAATAGCTTGAGTGTCAATGTGTTAAGATCTCTTTTCAGTGGGTAGCGTCTTGCGTGAATATCTGAAGGAATGAGATTGCAGATAGTTTGAGCCGTGAGGGTAACCATAAAGATTCTACGCATAGTGGCTGCCTTACTTCTTCAGAAAATGCTACACGAGTCAAACAAGATATCAGTTTCTCTTGGAATCAGGTCCCGGTACATGAGTGGTATGAAATAAGCCACATCCTGGTGCTCCTTTGTTTGGGAAAGGCAGTAGGCGAGAGGAAACTACTCTTGCTAAGCTTCGCAGTGGACATACTCGAGCTGAATGGCATGTAGTAGGTCTTAAACTTACCTTTTTTATCCGAATTGCAATGTGACCCAAGCCACTCCTGCCCACATCTTGGCTTGTATCGGCTGCCATAAGAGGCGGATGCTCTCAAGTCCTGCTACAGTTCTTCAATGTTTAAAAACGCACAAGTTTATGGACTTGAAGTGGGATAAGAAACAATAACAACAAATTTGTGTGTATATCTTGACGTATTTACACATTTTTCAAATGTTTACCGAATATTCGAAGCTATCTTAAGGGGGTCACTTCACGCAGCATTTTCCCTATCTCCGTAATGTTAAAAATGACCAATTTTAAGGAACATTTTTAAAAAATTGGCTGGTTATACAGTCATGAATTTTTTTGTGTGCATTCATTGTATTGTTTTTATTAATTTAATGAGAGCATTTTTCAAAATTTTGATTAGTTTTTGTTTTAAAAATTCATAGGTGGAGTAACACGTCAAAATTTTTAAAACGGTGAAAATTCTTGTACATTTTAATCTATAAATAATTTTTGAATAAAATTTTTAACAAAATCTCTCATTAAAATATTTATTTGTATAGTGTTAACACATGTGCAAAGTTTCAAGGCTATAAAATAAGTAGTTTTTTCAAAAATGTTCCTTTTGTGTTGAAATTTACAGTTTTGAGAAATAGAGATTTAAAGTAAAAACTTACTATTAACTAATGCATACCAGAACTATAACTTGAATTGCTGGTATCATCTGCAAGATTATCTTCTTGTCTACATTTTAATTGTTTGTTTTTAATTCTAGCTTCTTTGGTTCATTGTAAAACTGCTTATTTTGCTTTCTTAATGCACGCATGATCTACATCTTGCAACGCTCGACATTTGTAAAATCCAGGAGTTGAATGCTTAATACATCTAAAACTTTTAATTTAGTAATAACACTTTGATTCTATAAAGACATTGCCTCATATACTCCGGTTTTTAAAGTTCACATATACAGTTTTTTGGAATTATAGACCAAATACTATTTACGCTTTCACTAAAATTTTCAGTTTTATCAAACAAGCATCTAGATAAAAGTGCAAGACTAGAGACCTCTAAATACTTTTTTTATGCAATTCCTAATTGCAATAGGTAAGTTGTGTTTATGCTTATATGTGTAACCACATATAAGCATAAACACATGCATATGCTTATATGTGTATTTATGCTTATATGTGTTATATCTACACCACAAGTCACCTCCCATGGGGCATNCAAGACTAGAGACCTCTAAATACTTTTTAATGCAATTCCTAATTGCAATAGGTAAGTGTTGTGTTTATGCTTATATGTGTAATCTTTCAGAATGGACATATTATATCTACACCACAAGTCACGTCCCATGGGGCGTAAACCGTGTCGTAGATTGAAATATGGGGAGATTTTATCAAAAATATAGCCTTAATAGCTTGCCTTATGGCTGACAAGTTAACTGAGTTGTTTTGAATAGCCAAAATGTAGTATCTTTGCAATTTATTTATTTCTGCATCTGTCAATCTATTACGCCATGCTAGAGATTTTTTGTCCTCGAGCTCTTTGCCTTT
>BMAV01011929.1:34014-95302 GCA_019973955.1 Trichonephila inaurata madagascariensis | reverse complement strand
AGATTGTACTAAACACTGCGAATTTTTTCCCTCTTATATAAGTACCTCATAAATCTTTTCATTTTTGAAGTCAAGTTAGGAGAATTGTAGCCCTTATCAATTAACCTTGCTCTATATCCAACGGAATAACTCACTTCCATTAAAATGAGATAAAACTAAGACATTTCCCCTTGTAGAACAATTTTTAAAGGAAGGAGAAATTGAGAATCTTTCAGTTTGAAGTCGTATTGCTGATTAATATCCTATTGTATGAAACCTGCAACAAAGTGTATCATTCCTGATAAGTTCTTTTTGGAAAGCGTATATCACATACCTATGCCTACAAAAAAAGATCCTATAATACGTAACTGAGAGGTTGCTGAGAAAATTTATTATTTATACAACCCACACAATATCTGCGTTTTCTTCTTATATAACTTGAATTAAGTGAAAGGAAAAATTATATATATATATATATATATATTAAGCGACTAATTGCTGTATTAATTGAACGAGTTCTTCAGTGTCTTGTTCTTACTCGTGCACTTTTATGAGCTCATCAATTGTCAGCTTCTGATTGTGGAAATCCAGTTTTTGAACGTCCTCACTATCTACTTCTAAAGCTATTTGGTTTGTAAGACAAAAATTTCTTCAATCACTTTACCAATTTCATCAGGAACTGGCACTGATTTCGCCCGAGTTGCAATGATTTATAAAGAAATTTAAGACAAGACGAATCAACGAGATTTGAAAATCGCGTAACTCCGAATTCACGTTCGTCGGGGTAGTGTAAGTCGAGGTATTACTCTGTATATACAAATCAAAAATATTTCCAACAAATCTTCCAATGTAGAACAGATGCTTTATATAATTCCCAAATTCTGCGATTCAAACTTACATTTTAATGAATGAATACATTTACTTCAGATATATAAAAAAGCAGTGAAAGACGCAGTGGGATGACGTGCACCGACGCATCGCGGGGGCGGGGGGATTATAGGGGGTCCAAAGCTTGATGTTTTGGTTTTACAATCCTTAGTAAAATCCGGCTTGAAGCTCAAAACCTGATTTTACAGGGGAGGGGGGAGGGGGCTAATATTCTCCGTTATGCCACTGAATCAACTACCTTGTGAGTATATTTATATTTCTGCGTAATTTTAAGAACTTTAAATTGTATAGATACAAGTTAATAATAAATTATGTAATTTTTTTCTTTCTCTCTTTCATTATGTTAATTCATTTATTCTATTTTTTTTTTCTTTTTCGAATGTGAATAATAAATTATATAAGACTTTTTATCCTTCCATTTTTCAAAAATTTTCCGTTATTCCTACTTTTTTTAAAGTTATGTTTTAGAGAATACAGAAATTAAATTAATTAAAATTACTTGTCATTGGAGAGAAACATTGACGTACTGAAATTTCATAATGTATCACGTGGCTTTTAGGAACAAAGGAGTCAGTGAATGGCTGATTATTAATTGTTTCTGGGTATTAAATGTTGCCGAGAAAAGTTCAAAAGCATTATTCTTTTAAAAAGTGTATTGCAGAATTCTTTTTGTATGATTAATCAGAAGAGGTTTAATTTTTAAAAGGAGCTGCAAATTACAATAATTATAAATATCAATAGAACTTTTTATGAGAGAAAATTTCGAATTCTAAAAATCAACTTCGATTATTCTGATATGTATGAGCAATTGATAAATTGCTCATACAGTTTGCTTTTACAGTTTTCGAGTTTTTCCATGATTTTATAAATTTTTTTAAAGTTGTTTCGCATGTTTAAACATATCATGAAATAATTAGTTGTATAAACGCCACATTTTGAGTCTAAGCATACTGCATATATATATAATCACAACAGTCTTAAATATAGGAATTTTTAAGCAATGATTGCTGGCTTAGAACTTAGCATGCAAGAAATTACATACTATAGGGACCAATTACCAAAATTGCAAAATTAATACCTTTAAATATATTTTTAAAAAAACTCAAAACAGATAGTTTTGCTTATAATCCACCGAGAAATACAAAGTTTTTAGAAATTTCAGTTTCGAAAGAGATAAAAGAAGATTGAAAATGATAAATAAATCGTTTATTCATTCCTTCCTTAGTGGCTGGACAGCCCAGAGTGGGACTTGACCTTCTCAATAAGCCTTTTCCAAGTCAGAATTCTTCCTGCTATTGTTCTCAAATTTTTAGCTCTCATAAGGAGGTCTTTTTCTAGGCCATCAATCCATTTTAGCTTTGGTCTGCCTTTGCTCCGTGTGCTAATTGGTTGGGCATTGAAAACTTTTTTGAGTGGAGCGGTCTTCGGCCATTCTGACAACATGGCCTGCCCACTTAATTCGTTATACTTTGATTAAGTTAACGATGCCAGATTCACATCATTTATAAAATTCTATTAAATATTAGCCATTGAATTTTAATAACAAATTTTAAATGTCCAAGTCACAATGAAAAACAGCTTAAAAAATAAAGAAATTTAAAATCATAGAATAACAAAATTATGTTTACTTACTATTGTGTGACCTTTTAAAATATTCTTGCCACTGTTTCATATTTTTTCAAACTTTCATTCTTGCCATTTCTTTTTTATTGCCTTTAAGGCTTCAAATTTAGAAATTCAGTACACCATAGTAAATTAAATTTAATGAAATACCACTTAATCGGATTTTATACTTCCCTTTAAGCTTTTTATACTTCCGTTTCCCTGTAAGCAAATCACAATAATTTTGGTCTAAAAAGTCAGTGAAATTTTTCCTTACAGTATTATAACTTTGCAACACTCAATTTTTGTTAGACAAGGACTTGTGATCATGATAACGATTAATATAAAACCCCGTCAAGGTCTGCATATATTAGGGATGGCGAATTGATGGCACGTGACACAATATTTTGGGCAATCGTTCAAAATAACAATTTTCACTATGAAGAATTTCGAGCAAACGCGAGTGATCGGTCGCGGGGTGGCGAGGATTCGATTCCAGATACATCTAACTAATTGAAAAAGCTGGCTTAGACCCTTTTAAACATATTTGCATCTACCTATGCTTGTTAGTCATTATTTTTAGAGATGAGTAATATCAGTGGAGTAACGGAGAATATTAGTCCCCCCCCCCTCTCCCCTAAAACGTCAAGTTTTGGGCCACAAGCTGAATTTTACACAGGGTACGTACTTGGCGTCAGTCAGGCTTTGGGCCCCCTGAGATGTGGGGGTGTACTGAATAACATTCACGATTCCCTTCGAAACCGTTTGGCAGATGACTCCAAATCAGCATGCATTCTGCTAAAAATAACATCTTACAATCCTGATATAAGTTATTTGTCGTCTATAATCTGTAACAACAGAAGACACACCAATGTTACTTTAATTTGAATTACACTTTTTACTAAAACTTTTACTATTAAAATGTATTTTTCGTAGTAAATAAAAGAGTTTTGAGTTATTATTTGAAGACACGTCTATACCTCGTTAAACATTTCTTTAGAAAAAATGGCACGTTGATCCATAAAGGTTCGCCACCCCTGGCATATATTATAAATTGGAGGAAGAATCATGAGAAAATTAAAGCTAACTAAGTGTAAAGAAATACTCTTATCTGCACTTATGCGTTTTTAAAAACTATGTAACTAAACTATTTAACCTGTTTTTTGTAAGTTAATTGTCCTCTAAATTTAATAGGGCCTTCTAGTCTAGATTAAAAACATTTTTATTTTTGGTTGATTGATTGATTGATTGATTGTTCATCAGTATCGCTCTTCGAAGCAACACAAGAAATATATTTTCATTTTTGAAAAGTGATCGAGAGTACAATATCTTGCACAACTGAAAAATTTCTGACTGATAAATGGCTGAAAATAAATAGTTAAGTCACATTTTCCGTTGAGAAATTTAATAAACGAGAAACAAATTCTAAACTGAAACTTACCAGCGAAAATCCTTAGGAAAGAAGAATCCGGTAAGAATAAGAAATGCACGAAATAAAGAAATCCAAACCAATAAGATTGAACGAAATATGTAAATAAAAAATACGAAAAGGGGTGTATTTTTAACAATGAATCGAAAGTTAGAGTAATATATAATTAGAAGTAAGAATGGGGATCCTTCTGAAAGTGTAACAGAGAGATATATTTAATGATAGTAAACAATAATTGCAACCTTTTCCAAATTTTAGTATTTAATATAATTAAAATATATGCTTTTTGTTATCGTATATTAGTGTTTGTTGATAAAAGTATAAATAACATTTTATAATTCATAAGATCACAAAGATGAAAATATTGTGAAATTTATTATTACTTTAGAGAAATGAATTCAACTCATAGTACGAGGCTTCTTAATTATATGTTCTTCAAGAATTAAACTAATCATGTTTTTATATATATATATAAATGATAAATGCTAATTCAAAATTTTTAATTTCAATCAAAAATTTCTGTACACTTAATAGTAATTCACCAGGGAGGGGAGAGGGAACTGAAAAATAATATGTTTGGTTTTATTTTTCTTTTATTTAATAATTATTTTACATTTAATAACGTAATATATATACAGTCAGTTTTCGTTTCTCTTATTAATAATTTGAAAACTTGGCATAGAAATCCAATTATACAGTGTTCATTTATTTTTTTCTAGCATTTCATAAAACTTCAAACTAAAGTTTTTATTTTTTTGAAATTATTTTTTTTTATATTTATGAAAATGTTTCTGATTCATAAAATTGTTAATATGAAGCGAGTAACCTGAGCCAACTTGATTAAAGGCAACATTCTGAATGAATCGGAACTTTAAATAAAGACTCTTTAAATTTCACTAGTTGCCTCCGATTTTTCAAAAAATTATATTCTATGATTTCCAGACGTTATTAAAAGTTCAACAAAAAACTATATACATTTAAAATTATTATTTTAAAGATATTTTGCATACATATATACAATGTAATTATTGAAAAATTATTTTGACATCTTTATCAATGCTTTTTACTGAATATTGCTATGGTTTCCTTCAAATGATGCTTCACCAAAATTTTTCCCAACGGATAAGAAAGTACATTATTTTTTTTATTGACTAAATATTCCAAATAAATTTTTTACAAAATGATAAAAACCTCTTTATCTTAATTTTTAATCGACCTTTATACTTATTACATATTAAAAATAAATCAGGGATGCTATCATGCTATAAACAAAAGAGATAGGTTCTGTTCAATATAACGACGCTCTCCCGAACTAACTTAGTATTAACCATATGGGTTACACTGTAAGAATTTATAGAAACTTGATGAAATATAAAAATAAACATATCAATAAATAGAATTTTATTTTACCTTAGCAATAAAAAATATTTAGTTTATAACGTGTGTAGATTTATAATATTAACAACATCAACATTTTAATTTGAGATAGTATTAGAGCAACTAAAAATAATTGTTCTAATTTGAGTCAGTCTTGTACCCTGAGTGTATCCTTCCTTGATTGCTTATATATTAAATAAGACAGTTGAATGGTATAAAAATGGACTGGCATAAGTATTAAATAGTGATAATTATAATAAAAATATATTCACTCAGTTATATCTTGATGAGTTTGTTCCTTGATTTAAAAAAGAAATGGTATAAGTTAGCTTTTTCTTCATTCAATTTCTGATCGCCGAGAAACGCTTTTTCAAATAATACAAAATTGAAATCGATACGAATTTAATTCATTCAGACACACATATCTTCATACGTCACAGTGATTTGACACTTCAATACACAGAGGTAGATACATTTTTTTTAGCTGTAGTGTCATGAAATTTCGACATATTGTTTGTCGACTTTTATTCAAATTTATATCTGCTTCATGAAACAGATACTGATGATGACTTAGTTAAAATTAGGGGAAAACCATTCCTACACGAAGAGAATGAATTATGTTTTTAAAAAATTTAAGCTATTTTCTTTTTTAAAAAAAGAGGGAATGTGAGAACAATTTTTAATGCGAAATATTTAAAAAAGTTAATTAAATATTTGTAACATGATCCAAATATTTTCAAATGGATTGTTTCTACAATTTTCAAATAATTTATCAAGTTTATTCCTTTGTAAATATTAATTTCAAACGCAAATAGTCTTAATACTCAAGCAGTCTCAAGTAAAAGTTTTACTTTAAAATTTAACATTTTTCAAAATATCTCAAATCTGGAAAACTTGAAAAGAAATGACTGCATAGTGTATTTAAACATGAAAGACTTGATATAATTCTTGAAGACAACAATACATTAATGTAATAATTATTATTAAAGTAAATTAGTCATAATTAAATTATTAGTGGCTTTTTTTCATAATTTAACCAAAAACAAACTCTTTCCAACTCAGAAACAACATAAAAATACTTTTCATTATCGAATGAAAAGTGACACGTTTATAAATATTTATTCTTTTAGTTATAAAATTATTTCTTTAGGTATAATCTAAGTTAAATTTAAAATGAAGCTAAACTTAATGTAAGGGAAAGTAAAAATAATTTCATTTAGGGAGTACTTTTGATTACCTTCCACATAAATTTTATATGAATGAAACAACTTAAAAAAAAAACATACCGTGCTGTATTTTTGTTTAAAAAAGAAAAGATACTCGATCGCAGTACATGTAGCCTTAATGAAAAATAAATCCGAACATTCTCAAGTAAAATAAGGCTTACCTGATACAAACAGACGATTTCCAATTCACACAGCTGTTACAATTTTTAATACGTGATATATCTAATCCCTACTATAATTAAAACTAGCTGCCGAGTGGAACCTTCCTTCCATCCGAAGTTATAGCTACGTTGGTGAAATTTGTTTAGGTGAATGAAAGTAGCATACAAGAAGTCCGGAAATTTGTCTGCAGTGCGTGGTTGTCGATAAAAGACCGACTTTTCACTTCCGGGGCTAGAAATGTCCCTTTTTTTTCAACGTCGTTCGGCCGTGTATGAATTTTAGCCTCTTTGCGCTTGATCTCCCAAACACTGTCAACTCGTTCTGCTCTTCCAAAATGTTCGGTTCTCAACCGGTTCTGGTAACTCTTGAGAGTAATGATTATTAATTTGTTAACTTCTGAACTGATTACTGGAAAAAATTTTTGTAATAGTTTCGCTTTTGAATCTGAAACACTGAAAGGAAATTACTCCATTTTTTTCAATGAATCTCATGCTATCGACATATTTTAAAGATATGTCGAGTCAATGACATAGAGACCTTAAGATAAGAAATGTGATAAGAGAATGAAGTATTTTTTTTCCCATTATAAATACTTTTTTACTAAGCTAATTGGGAAAAATGGATTAATATACCAGCCAAATTGATGAACAATCAAACGTGAAATTTTCATTAGGATCTATCATAATAACTATATTCCAGTCTTAACAGCTCATAAACTTTTAATATGTTCGTGTGTGTAAAACTCTATAATATACATAATATTATAAAAGAAATTTTATTTTTATAAACAGAAGAAATGTTTCACATTTAGCATAAAAATCAAGTAACTTTATTATTCATATAAAGAAAATGAAATAATGAGTACATAATTTTGAGCTATGAATCATTAATCTACGGGCATGTGACTCAAAAATCACACCTAAAAAATCTAAGTGATTTGAAATAATACTAATCAAAGTTCAAAAACGTAATTTATTTTACTCCATGTATTAAAATCATCAATAACGGGTCTATCTTTTTTTTTCTTTTTTTTTTATATAATCTTAAAATTTTGAAAAAAAAAAAAAAAAACATAGAACCAGAAACAAAACAATGTTTTTAGTTCGCACTTCAATGCATCAGACTTTTGCATTTCCCCAAAAGACTTTAAACATTTTTTTATTGAAACTATCATTTTAAGAACTTATATAAGTGGTATATAAATCTATAATAGCTCTGAAATATTATTCACAATTAAATACTAATCTCTTTAAAACAAATCACATTAAATAAAAATTGCTTCAGTAAATTCTTAAACTGAAAAAAAAAAGAAAAGAAAAACGGTAACACAATAATTAAATTTAAGTATTGCACTACCATGTGTTCTTATAAATTAAATACGCTTGTATGAGTTAAAAACGGTTAAATCTACAATGAAAACCACTTCTCTAAAACAAAATTTAGAATATGAATACCTTCTCGTTTTAAAAATAACCACAAAAAAAAAATTCAGAGTAATTACTTAAAACAATGTAAATAATTTAATTCTTTTGAAAATATATAAAATGTAACGTTGGAAATTCTATTTATTATTACCGGAAGGTATAAAGACGGCAAATTAAGAATTATATAGCATACATAAAACTTACCGTTATACTTATTGAAAAGTAGAACTTTTTTGCCGCCTTTACTCGTAATCCTCGACATCTGTATATCACAAGTAGCTGTCTTCTAATGTGACTTTAACAGGTGTTCCTCAACGATTCGAATCCGAGCAGCATCTGCAACGAGCATAAATGAGGGGGAAGGGAAAATATTTATCGCAAATCATGCAGTAAAATACTACGAATTCATCGACTGTCTCGTTTTTGATGCATTCTAAAAACAAAAACACGAACCATGTATATCCGTTTCATCGTAAAAGAGTTTAACGAATAATTTTTGCTCGTGCCGTTCCATATAAAAAGGCTCTTTTTTAAAATTAATTTTATGTAAATTGTCTGTATTCAAATTATTTTTTTTCTTTGCAATTTGATGAAGCTTACTGATTTATACGAGGGTAGAAAATTGTTTATAGAGGAACAAAGTCCAATCAATTTTTAAACTTATTGCATTAAATCCATGATAACTACGGTTCTGTTTAAAAACGAAATGTACAAAGGAAGTCAAGGAAAACAAAAATTTATTTTTAAAATATTAATGCAAATTCTGTTAATTTATTAATACAATATTAATGGTCTCATTGTAGGTAGAAAATAATGAACTTAATTTTTGAGTAAACATTATAAAATTTATTCATGAGTTCTTGAAAAACATAGCTGAGTGATTTCTTACAAAATTCGTCTTTTAATTCGATTTTTAAGCGAATTGTTTACAAAACGAATTATTTATTCAATCAATGAATTACTTATTCATTCAATCGAGAACTTTTAAAAAATAATTTCGAGCTTATTTCAAATCTAGAAAAAATGAGAGAATATTTAATATTCTTTAAAGTCTTAATACGATTGTTTTTATGCAAGCAAAGTATCCCAGAAATGAAATTTAGTTGCATGAAGATATAACCGAAAATAACTTCTGTATTTTATTTCTTCACACTAGCAATATTTGACTACAATTAGTGAATGAATGAATAATAATATGAGTACATGGAAAGACTTGGAAAAATTATTTTTAATAATATTGATCAAATGTTATTATTACATTATCGTATTCTAAGTAACATTGACGAAATACTGATTTTTTAAAAAAGAACCACAACTTTTATTTAATTGGTATGTATGTTTCCCAATCTGCATGTTTCCGAGGTTATTCTATAATATGTGTGACGAAAAAAAAAATCTTGAATCATTATTTTTATTGTTCTAAATCTGCTTCGTCAGGAAAAATAATGTTTATTCTAAATAAGAAAGGAATTCAGAATTTCCTTTTTCAAAAGGTATGAGGCAAAAATTTATTGTTAAAAACCACACACAATTTTTTTTTATTATGTTGCATCTCGCATGACATACGTACATATTTTTGCCTTGATTAATTGTAAAATAGATTATCCATGTCTAATCAATTTTTTATTCATAAATAAATTAGAATTATTTTTATTTAAACTCTCTTTGAAGTCATAAGAACTAAAAGCACGAAGTTTAATAAATTTACGTAACATTCAGTAAAAAAAAAATGATTTCCTTTATTTTTTTCTGATGATTTCCTTTCATAATAATTTACTATTCATTTCCAGAAACGGAACATAATTAAAATAATCTTAAGAAATACGTTTTTAAAAATGTAATAAAGTTTTCAATTTTTGAAATAAATAATTAGTTCAAATCCCTATGATTAATATTTTTAATTTTATAAGTAATCAAAAAAGTTATTAATGAAATCAAAAATTTTTTAAGGAAATTTTAAGAATTTGTAAGCAATGAATGCTGACGCAAAAGTCTTTTAGAATTTAATTTCAAATTCTGTTACTTTTTATAATTGCTTTATAGTAAGGAGGGGGGAGGGGAAACATAAATTAAAATTTTTTATTTTTTTTTTTTTTTTATTTAAAAAAAAAAAAAAAAAGAGTTTACTTACAAATAATGTAATATTAAGGAAACACAGTTGCCGATTTTTATGTATTTTTTTCATTTATATTTCTAATTCATGATCCCTATCCCACACACGTGCAAATATATATTGCTAAAACATTTCTTAGAACTCGCAGTAATCTTTTTATAAAAGGAACTTTAAAGATTAATTGTTTTAATAAGAAACAAAAGATGTACAATTTTCTGTAATGCTAATGAAATTAAAAATTATGAATTTGTTTTTAACTAAATGTTTGGAAACGATTCGTTTTAATACACTACGACTGTGTATGAATATCGCAGCAATCTTTTACTTAAGTGAAAATTACACAAATGTGCATGAATAAATATGGATCGATTGATAAGACTGAAATTTAAATTGAGGTGGACAAAACTAAATAAACTTTATATTTTCTGCAAAATAGGCAACCCTGATGTTAATTGCATTTTATTTTTAAATTTTCACAAAAATGGAAAAATCGATTTTTTTTTTAAAAAAAAATGTTTAACTGTTTTCTTCTGTAATCAAAAATAAAAATTATTTTAATTTGTACACTTGCTGTTTAATGAAATTACGTAAAATGTAATTAGGTATATAAAGTGTATATATTAGAAAAAATAATTGTTTTTATTTGTTAAATTAATACATTATTGTAGAAGCGCGAAAAAAAAACCTAACAAATATGAAGCTTTCATTATATTCAATAAAACACGTTGAACTAACTATATTATGAGCAGTACATACACACTTCCGATGGAACTTTTTTCATTCTCTTTTATATATTGTGATACTTAATTTCAAACACGTTTTCCGCAGGATAATCATGCTTTTTCAAACTTCCCAATTTTTTAAAATTATAATTTGTTAACAAACTACAATTTTCAAAAATTAGAGTTGAAAAATGTGTGTGAGAGATTTTTAATACAGTGGAACATCATTTTTACGTATATCAGTAAATCAACCAAGAGAATTATGCATTTCGAAACCTTTTAAAAGCTATTGTACATTTGATTTAGAAATCCAATATTATCCAATTAGTTTCCCAAACTGTTTTTATTTTCCCTCTAAAATGTATTGATGATTGTTTTTTATTTATATTGATGAAACGAATTGTTTCGATAACAGTGATTTCGCAATGCTGTTATCGAATATAAGTCTAATTTCTTGGGGTGTTTTTTATTCATGTAAAATGTTATACTTCTAAAAAAAAATTTTTAAATAAAAGTTTTCTATTATAATGTAACCAAGGGTGAACTTTGTGATATTTTTTATACACAGCTGTAAGAAACTTACGCATTATTTTTTAATGCACCCTAATCATCTTAAAAATAACTAAGCCAATAAGGCTTAGCGCAGAATTGTTTAATTTAAAAACATGTATTGACAAAAAATAAACTTGACAAAAAAAAATGTGAATTTAATTTATTTTTTGAACTTACATATTTTTTCCCTTGCATCATGGTAAATAAAGTGTGGATGGAATTGACAATATGGAACATAGAGAAAATGCATGCATTATAAGCAAAAGGGAGCCAAAAAAGATTAAATAAAGAGAGAAAGACTCAAAAAGTAAATAAATAAATAAAAAGGATACTATTTTTAAAAAATTTCAACTAAGAAGATTAAGTTTGTAAATAAAAAGGGAAATTTAAAATCTTCATGCGCAATTAACTTTTAGGGGGGGCGGGGCCTCACTTTTAAACTTCAAAATAAAAATGAAACTGTTTTAGAAAACAATTGTTATAGAATTTTATGAAAAACAATGACATTTTTCACAAAGAAATGTTTCATATGGCACGTGTTAAAAAATCGCTTGATTATAAAAAGGACACACTTTAGCTTTCATTTACCGGTTGAAAATATAATTCATAAAATTGCATATAATTCTAACACACACATACCTTTTTCCGTCCGTATTATAAAATTCGAAGTTTAACGTAAAAATTGTCTTTCTAATACTTTTACTGATTCAAAACTAAAAATCAAGGAAAAATAGCTTACCCTGTTGGTAACTGCTACATCTCTCTGTGCAAAGAATGGCAGACAAAATTCTTCCTCGTCTTGTGCCACTTCTTACTTATCGAAAAAACATATAATGAATGTGGCTTGCTGCAACGTGGCCGAATCGAACAAAAATATGACTCACAGTTCTACACGAACATAAATGCATCTCGATATAAAACCTACAGGTGTGCTGCCTCAACCAGAATACCCATAACAGTAACGGTTTTTCTATTTATTCAGCCTCCAGGGTTGCCGAACCTCTGTTTAGCCACCTGTAGAACATTTCCTATTTTTCACAATAATTGGACAGTATTCGCCATCTCAGATTGTAGATTCCTATTATCATTTGATTTTCTTGTGGAGAATTTGTAGTGACGCTACCGTATTTTTTTATACCCAAAATTTTTTAAGTAATGAATCTGCAGAAGTGAAGTCAAAAGAGCTTTTTAGAGTTCGTTGGCTTCTTCAAACTAGAATAATTGCTGTCTTAAATCCAATAAACCTGAAGTTAGTGTTTAAAGAGTTATTAAAAAAAGTTATTTAATCGAATTTATTTGTGATATTGCTTACAGTTGGAGAAGAAGACGAGAATGAAATAAATTGTCATAAAATGAAATATTACAAGCAATAAGTTTTATGAGTAAAGAAGAAAATTTTGTCTATGTAATGTATATTCTATAAACAGCGATTAAGATGTCCAGAAAAAAGAGATAAAGATGTACAGAACAAAAATTAATACAAATGGAGTAATTTAACTAAAATATAGGGAGAAAAAAACATCTAGAAATGTTTTAAAGATTATTTCTCTTTTAAAAATAAAATACTGTGTTACAAGCCTAACTGTTGATCAGAAAATTCCCCGTAGAATTCAACAACGTAAAACACATAGTAAAAGAATGTTTTATTTACTGGAACCAATTTCTTGCCCATAAGTTTAATTCCCCCCCCCCTCCGAGATTGGTTTTGTCTCCCTTCAATCCCCAGTTTGGAACGAAGTAATAAATCAATTAATAAGGGATATGATACTGGGCATAAATTATTAATTAATTTTAAATATAATATCACTTTGATGAACTCATAATCTTATAAAACAGTTATTTTGTCGATAATTACGATCTACGACTATGTGGTCAATATAATATAGATTTTTCTTTGCATTTCAGAAGTTTTATGGTAGAAATAATATGAAAAATATCTTGCAGTGTAATAAATATTTTTAAAAATATAAATCTGTAACATCCCTCGCCGATTCTACAATTTTTCAACTCATTTGATAAAAATTCATAAGATATCACGTGTACTTACTCTACGTGTTTCGTAGCTTGATAGCTCAACAATATGTACACGTTCCAATAAAACTGATTTAATGATAATAAAGAGGAAAGAGGAATAAATGGTATACTATAGACTTAGATGTGGTCTTTTTACTATCTGTAATGTTCAAACGTTGTTTTGAAACATTATTTAACTCCTTAAGTGGTCAATTTTGCCCAAAATGTTCCAAAAAAGACACATTTTTCTATTGCCTATAACTACGCATAATACTTAACACAAAATTCGAAAATGTAAGAATTTTATCTTAATTTTTCAATTTTGAAATTTTTACACTGTATTCGTAGGAATTTACGCCTTATATCCAAAGTACACTCTATATATAAATACAAACGGCAAAACGGAAACACTTCTTTAATTGACTATGAAGTCAACTTTTTCTCAAACATTTCAATGATTCACCACTCCGGCTCGACGGACCAATTATATAAGTTATCACACGAATTAATACTCTTTCTTTTGACAACTACTTTATTTAATGCACATTTTTTGTGCCACCACTTCAAGTTGACTATCAAAGATTAGGACACTTCAGGTGCCAAGTCTCAAGCACAGAAATCTTCTTACACTGCCATTTAAGAGACAGAAGAAGAAAAAAATAATAAAAGTTCTCACGTGACAGAAACGTTATTTATAGGCGAGAACCGGAAACACACACTATTTTTTATTTTGTAATTGTGAAACACAAAAACTCCTAAATGTTTGCTTTTTATAAGTACACTCCGCATGCTGTGAAGAATGTTTCATATATCTTAAAAGAATTTCTCTCATACAAAAATATTTCATGATTTT
Organism: Trichonephila inaurata madagascariensis; assembly: GCA_019973955.1. Lineage (NCBI taxonomy): Eukaryota > Metazoa > Arthropoda > Arachnida > Araneae > Nephilidae > Trichonephila > Trichonephila inaurata. The sequence continues at coordinate 80,962 of BMAV01011929.1, read as the reverse complement.
ACTACTTTTTCAAACGGCTGAGAATTTTGTGTGTGTGTGTGTATATATATATATACATTCACACATAATTTAATACATGGTGTAATACTAAGTTTTACATTACAATGGGGACAGATATAATATCGACTTTTTTGGATTATATTTGCATTTTCATTTCTTCTCAAGCAACATTGCCTTTCCAATTCCTATTCTTTATCGAATACTTTCCGAGAATCAAAATTCCTTCCTTCAATGAAAAATTCCAGCCTTAATCTCAAAAAAATTCCCGGATGAGAAATATTTGAGTAACATGGACAAACTGCTTCTCTTAAAAACACTAACACTGATAGTCTCACTATAAGAATTAAAAATCTGGGCAAATCTAAGATGAAGTGAAGTAAATATCAGAGTGCCCGTACAGCGTACGAGAAAACCAGTTGTAACCAGCTTTCGATAGCCCGTATGGTGTACGGGAAAACCAGCTAAGGGGTTAACATTATTATTGGCTACAGTGTTCATGGAATTCTGTTAATCCGTACAATTAGGTTTGTGGTAGTTGAAGAGAAGATGTTTTTGTGTTCTGCCTTCAAAAGTTCAAAAAATGAAGAAGGGGGAGGAGTGCATTAAAATGTATTAATACCACACAATCATTTGTATTCCAGTAGTAAGAAAAGAGCCAAGAAAAAAAAAGCCTATTAACGTATAAAATAATGCGTGAGCTGAAATTCGTATTGTCATTTAGTTTTGCAAATTATTTAATTAATCTGAAATCGAATGTATCGAATAATTAAGTGAACGTCAATAAATATAATTGCTTTGAATCTAGGAAGAGGTAAAATCAGTAGTGTAACGTACACCCCGTAACCCCCGCATTGCGGAGGGGGCCAGGCTTCTAGTGAGCTCTAAAGCCTGAGTATCTACCCTTTGTAAAATCCATCGTGTCTGTGTGTGGGGGGGGGGGGGCAAATGTTCTCCGTTACGTTTAAAATGTTTCATTACTCAAACTGTAAATAGATTGATTATTTAAAAATGTGACTTAACTCAATTCCAAAAAATATTTTATTTATTAATTAATTTAGATAAATATAGAAATAATTAACTAATGCCATCAAAACTTTTACTATTCAGAAAACCCTTAAAATGCTTTGCTCCAGATGTTATTTCTTAATTTTGAGCAACAAAGACAGAGAATGATTACGTTTCATTGCATTGCATTGTAGCTGGGGGTATATTCTGAGCCTTCGGCCATCTCGGGGCTTTATGTCCTGTCAGAAAGGTTGAGATAGCATGAAAATAATTAGACTTGTTCAGATTGATTGATTGAATATTAACGTCGCACTGTTCAGCTACACGAGGGCTTTTGGCGACGGACCACGTAATTTTGAACCATGGTCAAGTGACGTGGACGACACCTGAGCTGGCTGAATAAAGATTAAAGATCTCTGAATAAAGATTAACAGATTAGTTTTAAAATATTGAAAAGGAGGACAAGTAGGATACCTTTGGGGAAGGACAGAACCCATAAAAAGGACTGTCCTCCCTAAAGGAGGAGGACGATTGGTCACCTTATTAATAATAAGAGACAAAAAAATAGTGTATAAATGGGACATTTTGTAATCAGTTTAATTTGGAATTATTTGCATTGTAATATAACTTAATTGTGATTCATTTATGCTAGTATATTAGCAATAAATCTAAAATGCATATATTCTGAATTTGAAATGAATAATTCATTTAGACGAGGCATATTCTTATAATTGCTAGATAGACGAAAAATAAACATTTAAAACGAACATACACGTAACGAGCTTTAAGACTTTCCCATGTGCGTATTTGCAGTGATTGTTCGTTCGTTTCCATGAATATTTGTTATTCTTGGTCCTGGTTCATTTGTTTTTACTGTCCAAATTCAGCACATTTGTTTACTTTTCAAGGTATTCCATAAAAGGATGAAAAATGCCATTTAGAAAAATTATTGCGTATGAAAAATATCTAAAAAGAATAAACGAATTAATTAAAAAAACATTCTATGGAACTCAAATACTCATTTCAATAGAAGGAACTAAAATGAATTTTTTAAAAAAATTCTTAAAACTTTTTATTTGTTAAATAAAACATATTTAATTATTAAATTTATTAAGAATACAGTATATGTGTAACTGCTGTAGATTGCAAATTTTGTTACGTAGAACAGAAATTTTTTGTTGCGATTTCTAAATACTTAACAAACCCGTATAATAAAACTGGTGAAGCAAAAAGAATTCGAACATTATTTTCCCCCTTATTTTTTTAGAATAAGTGAGTTCTATTTCCTCATTTTACTTTTTTCGCATAAAATGTGGCCTTACTAAACAGACTCGTTTGTTTTAAATAATATTTAAAAGCAGGTAACGAACAAGTTCAAAAAATGTAATTATTGATAATCATATTTGGAACCGCATAACCTGAGAAGTCAGTGTCATAGCATTGCTGAATAAATGGAAAGATTGCCAATAGCTGAATAAATGAAAACGAAAAGGGAGGGTCTAATTATAAAAGTAACCAAACTCTTAGAGTGAAAAAAAGTTTTGAAAAAAAAAAAAAAAGAGTTGATAATTTAATGCACGTTAAAATAAATTAAAATAATCATGCAATAATTTTTGCTTTATTACTGACATATCCTAAAAGTCTGGAGCACTTGATCATTAGGAATGCTTGAACCATCACAAACATTGTTGAGTTTTTTTGTGATTCTTTTCTTCCTCAGTGGCTTGACAGCCCAGAGTGGGCTTTGGCCTTCTCAAGAAGCTTTTTCCAGACCAGCCTTCTTTCTGCTAGCGTTCTCCAATTCTTAGTTCTCAAAACTAGGAGATCTTTTTCTAAGCCATCAATCCATCTAAGGTTTGGCCTGCCCTTTCTTCGTGTGCCGATTGGTTGGGAGTTGAAGACTTTTTTTAGTGGTACGGTATTCGTCCATTCTGACAGCGTGACCTGCCCATTTAATTCGTTGTATTTTGATGAAGGTAACAATGTCAGATTCATTATATGATTAATAGAGCTCGAAAATGGATCTCCTTCACCACGTTCCATTTTCCTGAATTCCTCTAAAAATAAATCTTAAAATCTTCCTTTCGCGCGTAGATACTTATCATGATCTCATCTGTTCGAGACATGGACCAAGTTTCTTATACATAAGTCAATACTGATCTTAAAATACTTTTACGCAATAGAACCTTTGTTTTTCTTTTGATTAAATTCGATTTCATATATTTTCCTATTCCATTAAGACATTTATTAGCCATGGCAATTCTCTTTTGGATTTCAGTAGTACAATCGTTTTTATTGTTAATTTTCGAACCTAAATATATCAGTGTCAACAACTTCAAAATTACACTCTTCAATTTTAAAGTAGGAATTGTTAAAACACGATTTAGTGCAAGACATGTGTGTACTTGGATTTTGTGATTATCATGCGAAAATGTGTACTCTAGCACTTCCTAATCATCAAGAAAATAACATCGTATTTGGTAATAACTTTGTTACAATCTAAAAAACAAATTAACGAGCTAAAAGAGAAAAACTGTTTTTGTCCTTCTCATTAATTTTCCAGTTTTTTTAGGTATAAACAACTCTCTCAAATCGAAAATGTTTTTCCTTTCGTATTACTACTTTTTTTTAGTTATAATTATATTTGTAACCGCTATTGTCATAACTGTAACTGTCTGTATCAACAATAAAGTGCCCTCTAGCGATCACATATCTTCAGCAGAAGCCAGAAGAGGAAAGAATATGGTCTGTAAGAAAAATCATCCATGTTCCTCGCCCATTATTTTTGTAAATGATAGGTGTTGTCTTTGTGAATCCTGACTTAAATTAATAATTGTTACACTAATGTTTCATTGAACCCAACCTCGAACATCATTTTTAGAATTTAATCTCTAACGTCTTACGCTCCACAAATTTTCATTCTGTTTGTTTTTGATCCTTTTGTTATTTCTCAACAGTGTCAGAAAAAACATCGAGGGAATTAGCTTTATTTTTTAGGAAGATTTGTTCAAATATCCCTAAAAGGAACCCCTTCTTTATTATAAGAAAATATTTCTCTTTTTTTCAGTATTGTTTATTTTCTGATTATTCTAATGACAGCGAGAAGTTCATATACACTACTCACCATTAAAATTGCTACACCAGGAAGAAATGCAGGTAACAAAATGATATTTATTGGACAAATGTAATATACTGGAAATAACAAATGATTAAACTTTCCAGAAATTTGGGTGCATAGATTCTGAGAAATAAGTACCCAAAACAACCACCTCTGGCAGTAATAATAGCACTTATACGCATGGGCATTGAGTCAGACAGAGATTGGATGGCATGTACAGGTACAGATGCCAATGCAGCTTCATCAAACGAGGTGACTGCCGTATGGTGACGAGCTAGTCGCTCGGCAACCATAGAACAGAGGTCTTCTATTGGTGATAGATATGGTGTACGTGCAGGTCATGGCAACAGCCGAACATTTTCCGTATCAAGGAAGGTCCTTACAAAATGGGCAACATGCGTAGGGTAAAACGTAGGGTTTCACAGGGCTCGAATAAAGGGTAGAGCCACGGCTCGTAACACACCAGAAATGTAATGTGCACTTTTCAAAGTGCAGCCAATGCAAACAAGAAGTGACCGAGACGTGTATCCAATAGCACTCTCACATCATCACTCCAGGTGATGGGCTAGTATGACGAGGATGAATGCACGCTGCCAATGTGCGTTCACCACGCCGCCGCCAAACACGGATGCGACCATCTTGATCCTGTAAACAGAACCTGGATTCATCCGAAAAAATGACATCTTGCCATTTCTGCACCTAGGTTCTTCATTGATCACACCATTGAGGATGCTCCTGTGTGTGATGCAGCGTCAAGGGTAGCCACAGCCATGGTCTCCGACAGTGGCGTAACGTACTCCCTCGCATTGCTGGGGGGGGGCAGGGCTCTAGGGGGCTCAAAGCCTGACTGATGCTAAGTACGTAAGATTCAGCTTGGGGCCCAAAACGACTTTTCAGGGTGGCCCTAATATTCTCCGTTACGCCACTGGTCTCCGAGCTGACAGTCCATGCTGCTGCAAACGTCATCGAGCCTTCGTGCGGATACTCGCTGTCTTGCAAACGATCCCAATTCTTGACTCAGGGCTTATGACATGCCTGCACGATCCATTAAGACCACTCTGGTAACATGCCTGTCCTCTCGGCTACTAGTGATAGTGGGCCAATGAGATTCAGAACGGGGTTCCGTATTACCATCCTGAACACATCAATTCCATATTCTGCTAACAGTCACTGGATTTCGACCGACGCAAGCAACAATACTGCGATACGATAAACCGCAATCCCAGCACGCTACAATTCGGCCTTTATTAAAATCGGAAACGTGCTGGTACGCATTTCTGCTTCTTACACGAGGCATAACACCAACTTTTCCCCAGGTAACAACGTTCAAATATAATTTGTGTATGAGAACCTGAATGGACCATCTCCTCATTTAAACACATTGTAGGTGTCGCTACTGGCGCCTGCTTAGTTTGAATAAGCTGAAAAGCTAATCATTTGCATATCATAGCACCTTCTTTCTGTCGTAAAAAGCATGTCGCCTTCTTGGAGTAGCAATTTTAAAGGCCAGTGGTGTAATATAAAATGTTCATATAATGTAAAAGGAATTAAATTTCTTTAAAAAAATTAATAAATGCAAACAACTCATGGTAAACTTAAAAGTATGGAAAAATCACTAATAAGAATCTTAAATACGTTTTATATAATTTTAGAGGAATTTTTTTTAATCACACTCAAAACACACAGTGATTTTGGACATCGAAATTTCCTCTGTATTTTCTTCTTGAAACAGTTAATGATTAAAAAAAAAATGTAAAGCCAATTTCTTATTAATTTAAATGTCGTAAAAACTTATTTTGAGTTGTTTTTATTAAACATACACAATGCAAAACAAAATTCAAATGAAAATATCTGAATAAATGTAAAGCTATTTCGAATAAACGACAAACTTTTACCTCTTTTTCTTTTTACTTCAAACTGACCCAGCAGTTTGATTTTAAAAGCCAAAATAAATAAATGAAGGATTTCATATTTTGTTGTTAGATAATCAAGTCTTACGTAGATATAAATTTTGTCAGCCTAAAGAGTTTCGATAAGTACGTCCCCCCACACACGAATTTTAAAACAGAATTTTAGAAAATTTAAAATTTAATTTTCCCAGAAATATTTTTAGATTTCAAATATTGATCATACATAATGGCAACGTATTAGATTTACACCATTATTAAATAGAATTAATCAATGGATGAATTAAATTATTTGTAATTGCAAAAAAAGGTTCTTAATTTTATTATGTGGATTTATTATATAAATTGTGTAATGTTTTTATCAAAATATTATTTCTATAATTTTTTATTCATTTTTTCAGCATTTTTAATATGACAGAGACATTTTATTGTACGTTAATTAAACTATATCGAACCAAAATATAAGTTTCCTTTTTTACCTTTGTAAAAAAAAAAAATGTAAAATAAGTTTATGCATCGATTAATAATTCCTCTTTGAACTTGAAACGGAATAATAATTTTTCTTTAAAATAAGTGCTCTCGCATCCGAAAAAATAAATATTTATATAAATCGAAGTAATTTATTATGCTAAATGTATGTTTATTCTTGGGATTGATTTTGACTGCAAGTTTTCCCACAGTTTAGAAAGCTCTTTCGAACATGCAGGATATAAATTATTTAATTTTTAACTGTATTCATATGAAAAGAGAGATCGTTCATAGAGGATTTAATGCTGAATGTATTTCACAGCAAACGATTTTTTAGTTCGAATTTCAATTTTTTTGCAATCATCCATTACAAAACCATAGCTATGGCAATAGTCAGCTATACCATGGGAAATGTATTAAAGGAAATGTATTTCAAAAGCAAATTTAATTGTTAGCATATTCCGTTTGGCATGAATCACTCATTACTCTTCGTTCTGCAGATTTCGGCGAAACTAAAACAAACTTATTTTCCTTTTCTTTCTTTCTTTTTGTTTATTTATTTTTTGTCATGGAAAAAATTAATTCTAATGGATTGGAAGAATGAATTTATTTTTATTCTATCTTAAATCCCAATTTCAACTTATTTTTACAAGATTGGTTTTATTTTAGATTTTTTTCTAAATAGGCAGGCCGAGCTTTGCTTCAAAATTTTAAGAAAATAGTAATAAAATTTATTTGAAAATGAATAATTGAATATCAAATGTGTATTTAATATTGTGATTTGGTTGTAAGTTTTATATATCTTTTGTTTCACAAAGGTGTTATAAGATTAAATTGAATTTTATCTAAAAGAGTATCGTAATACATAAATGTAAGTGAATATTAATTATTATCTTACGTATATCATAAAAAAAGTAACCTCTATCACAATGCTTTTAATAATGTAATTCATTGAAAATTCATTGTAATTTATACTATTAAGAATTAGAAATATAAAAAAGACTTACTGAAATTCCACACTTTACATTCTACTTTAATACAACTTCAGTTTTCTTTTTTAGAAAGCAATAAAAATGGCTGAGAGTTAATTATAGTTCATTATAAAACTTACAGATAGAGCAAAAAGAAATTTTTTAAAAAACTGTGATGTTTACATTCATTCCCTTCAGCACTTATAAGAAAAGAAACATAAACAGTGAAAATCGTTTAACACGAAACTGAGGGGACAGAAATATTTTTTCGTGCTAAAAGATATTGCACAAAAAAATCATATAAACGCAACTAAGTTTATTAGAGTTTATTTTATTTACATAGATATGTATATGCATGTATATAATAAAAATCAAAGAAACAAAAACATTCACAAGAATTTAAGGAAAGTTAATACAAAATTTTAAATATCTTGAAAAAAAAAACATTTATTGAATTTTTGGAGAATAATCTGATATTTTTTTCATTGTCTTTTTTAACATCAAATTCGATGTCGTCCATTTTCTTATTGATTTCACCAATGGAATGTGCATCTAAGTAACTGCGCATATTTTTCATAATGTTCCTCATTTTGGATGACGTGGAAACAGGAGCTGAATTGTTCCTTTCATTTTCGTCATCAGAATCTGCATCAATAATATTTTTTGTGCTTTGAACAAACTCAAAATGTCTTTGTCTGCCATACTGGTGCCTGTACACAGATTGTCATCATCTACTGCAATGATTTTTTCCGATGATACAGTAGGACAGTTCAATCCGGCTGGTGTTTTCCGTATTTTGTTCAATCCCAGATGGAAAATTTTTTTGTGTCAAGTGATTTTCGTTTCGTGTTAAGAGAAAAAAACTACATGAAAATACATAGTAGTTAGTCGGGACCGCTTTGTTACTTCGCGTTAACCGATATAAATAAAAATTATTATCAATTAAATCAATAGATAGAAACTTTGCAATTTTTGTGCTGTAACAAATTTTAATCTATACAGTTATTTGTTTAAGTTTGCCATTTACACAAACACATTACTATTTACGAGTTTTACTAAAGCCCCAAATTCCAGTTTGAAACGCTTACCATATATTCAGCTGTTTTTTTTTTATGGGAAGGATCACTGAATTTTAGTCCTAGAATGTTTCACCTTTGGATTGTAAGAAAAATAATATTTGTATGTGTTTTACGATTATATTTATATGTATTTAATACAGTAATGTTTTATGTCAATTGAGAAACCCATGTTTTTATTTTATTGGTAGCAAACATGGCTCATTACAGTTAGAGTGAATAAAGTCTGAGTAGAAAATGTGTTCTTAATTCTTACGTTGCTAGAAAGTATTTCATTGACAGACGATTATTCACAAGAAAAGAAGCAAATACATATTAATCGAAATCTTCTTTTGATTTTTTTAATCAAATTCAAACCAACGGATAAATTTATTGATTAAGTTTTAATGTTACAAACGTTACTTGTAATACGTACTGTAACGATCTACGAATTTTTAAACTGCTTCACTGATTTATATCTCACAGCCCAAAACTCTCTCTCTACTCTCTCTTTAAGGTATCCGACTACATTTGGAACCGTGATTTTAAAAAAGCGCATAAATGGATAGTTTTCATGATATTTAGTGTCACTTAGATCAGAATATATGTATAAAATTGTTTTAAGGACATTTTGACAAAAAAATTTTTTATTTAAATACAATAATTCGGCAAAAAATTAGCTTAGAATAACCTTTTTTTCAAAACGCTCTCCTTTTATAAAAAATGCTTCTATAATAATAATATTTTGTGTGTGTTTGTGTGTGTTTGTGTGTGTTTGTGTGTTTGTGTGTGTGTGTGTGTTTATATAAAGTAAAGATTTCTCAAGAGAGTCTGAACTAGAATTTTTGAAAAATTCGCATTATTTTCAGATTTACCACCAATTGAATTTTCTGGGCCTTTTGTGAAAAATGCTTCTATTATAATAATATTTTGACTGTATATAGCTCAGATCTCTGTACAGAGGCTCAACTATAATTTTTGGAAAATTCACATTATTTTCAGAATTACAACCAATTGAAATAATTTTATCGGCGTTTTTTTCTTAAAATTCCGCCTCTCTGTTGTCATAAAACATGGATAAACCCACTTCTAAGATATATATTTCAGAAATTCTAGTTGAGCCTCTGTACAGAGGTCTGAGCTATATACAGGCAAAATATTATTATAATAAAAACATTTTTCACAAAAGGAGACTATTTTGAAAATGGGTCATTCTATATGTTCATTTTTTGTCAAAATATTGTACTTAAATAATTTTTTATTGTAATACTATTCTTAAAACAATTTTATATACATTTTCTAATCTAAGTGACACTAAATATCATAAATATTATCCATTTATACGCTTTTGCAAATTCACGGCTTCGAATATAGTCGGATACCTTAATAAAAAGCAATTTTATTTTATTAATTCTATCAATAGTTATAAAGAATATTTCTATATTTCAGTGTTCCCCAACCTTTTTATCACTGCGGACCGGTTAACGTTGGATAATTTTACCGCACCCCGTTGAGGGGGAGGACATTGATTGTTTATATTTTCGATTGTTTTGTTTTAATAATTTTATTTTAATTGTGTATTTAAACGTGCCTTCTGAATAAAATATAGCTACACCAAAAATGAATATAAAATGATTTAACAAGGAATATAAAGTGATTTTCGCAAAAAGTAGCCCAAAGCCAAGAAAAATATGCCACAGTAAATAAAATGGAAGTAATTTAATGTTTCTTGTGCGGACCAGTAGTACACGGACTGGGGGTTGGAGACACTGGCGTAGCTAGCTCTGAGGGGGCCCTGTATCAAAATTCCTTCGGGGTTCTTTTTTAGATATGGGAACCTTGTTAGTAGGATTGTAGTTACACATGTTGGGGCCCCTGTAGCTTGGGGGCCCCGTATCATTGATACGGCGGTAGCTACACCCCTGGTTGGAGACCACTGCTTTAGACGACATCTGTTACGTCCTCTAGCACCCGCTATGTGAAACAAATTGTTGAAAGCAAACTGAAATGAAGTAAGCGAGAAGAAAGAAAACTGAAAGGTTTTGTTTTTGAAAATGCAATGGATGAAAAGCGTTAAATAATATGTTTTTGCTGTGCTGTTTTTGATATAAATATATCTGTTGCTGGCGTTTTCTTCAGCGTTGTCATCTATGAACAAAACTCCCTACATTTATTTTCACAAACAATCTTATTAGGAACTACAACATCATTTCATTTTATCCTTATTCTTGTAAATCGTACTGAACCCTTGCGTACCAAACTGCTCTTCTCTTTCTATTATCCCCAGAAATCCTAGAATTTTGGGGATACTGACATTGACGTTACGACGCACGTTTCATTTTCCCGTTTGACGTTGACTAAAACACACGTTCGCTTGTGTTTCGCTTTCTAAAGCTTGTACAACTATATTTTTACTTTTTCTTACCAATATGGCATCATCGTTGGATATCAACGAAAGTGATTCTGAATGAGAATATTTGCCGGAAACCGATGAATACGATTGTCACTCTGATCGGACCTATCTGTGATGAAGAAGATTGAGAAATGGAACAAAAATCACAATACACTTATGCAACGCACGTGGAAAAGCTTTTTGTTCCAAAGAACATTTCGAGCAATTTCACAAAAATTTATAATTTTAATTTTCCTACTTTTTCAAATCTTTGTAATCCAGTCGTTTTGTAACTAAACTTTTGTAATTTTAAACAATCGCAATAAAAGAAAATCTACCTTATAATGTTTCCTGTGCTGGTTACACTGGTTGCACACCTAAAAAAACATTTATCCACATGAGGTTACAATGGGATTTTGCCCTATACGTAGCATGGTATCCATCAATGGTTACATGGTGTTCAAGAGGTTAAATGGTAAAATCCCTGAAACAGTCTTCTTTACTATAATCAGAAAGCCTAGTAAATTATCGAGATTTGCATCGAGAAAAACGAGAGTTCTCATTTATTAAAACTCCAAATTACGCTTAAAGTTCGATTTGTATGAAAAGTTCATAAAAAAAATCTCGATGCAAATGTAGGGATTTGAGGTTCTAGATCTTTTCTTATTTCGAATAATGTTATCAGTGAATTCAAATTTGAATAAAAGCTTTAAAAAATTTAAGGAGACATTTTAATTTGATAAATTGAACAAAATCTACCTAGAATCAAAATCACAGTAACTGAAACAATTTTATATAACTGTTTATATAGAAAGGAGACGTATTTTCATAAAGAGGTGAAACAATTCAAATTATGCTTTAGGGTTAAAAACAGAGTGAATGTATGTAAGTGGATCGAAAAAAATAATTCAAATAAAACTTAAAGTGAAAGAAAGAATGGCATACCTTATTGTAGTAATCGCTTTCTCTAGTCTATTTATGCCCTCAAAAAGGCCGAAATTCTATGCTTATTGAACGTTTTCTGTCTATTTTAGGCTGACACAAGATTTGTCATACACGCTTCGTATTTTTAGCCATAATCAAAAAGAAAAGATTGATATCAGAATCTTCCAACTGTACTCCTAAAGCCCTTGTAAAACTGAATAATGCAATGTTAATATTCAGTGGCGTAGCGTGGGCTTTCGTCGCCTGGGACCAACCGGGAATTTATCGCCTCTCTATTTTAACTATTTGTCAAAAAAAATTAGTAAAAATAAAAAAAAGCAACTTCAAATTTTTTTTATTGATTAAAAATGCACTTTTCTTGTTTTTTTCACAGCAAAATTTTTTATGCAATTGTCACTATCAATGTGTATGTCATGTTCAGTTGCCAGAATAGCTAAATTTGTTAGCCTTGATGTGGACATAGTCCATCTGAGATAATTTTTGATAATTTTAGCTTAGAAAAGCTTTTCTCGCAACTGGCATTACTGATTGCAGATGTTAAAAAATATTCTCAACATTATGACAATGTTTAGTAAACCATCTTCAAGTTTGGACTCATATATATAATATATTTAATATATATAATATATTTTAATAAACCCAGAGAGTCGGACCTAATGAGTTCTTTTTTACAGCCTGGGTCTGTTGCAGATACGAAAGCTTGTAGATGAACGCGCTCAAGTTGGAATTCTTCTTCATTAATGTCTTGATGAGAGCTTGATCTAAGTTAAGTTCGCCCATGCTCAATATCATTTCTGGCCTTAAAAAGCATATTTTTGTGCTATTCTGTTACTGTTGGAACCTTTCTCGAATTTCAGCAGTTAAGCCGCATTCACACCAAGGCAGCCAGCGTCGGGCGTTGAGCGTCTAGCCAATCAGAGACTTCATCGCGGGCAAAATGAAGTCTCTGATTGGCTAGACGCTCACTCCCTTGGTGTGAATGCGGCATTACTCTGTCTATCGAAGAATTGTTCGCCTCAAGTAATCTTCGCACGATAACTGAACATCTTTACTTCCGTCGCTAAGCACATGCTTCCTCCTGATTCGTCTTGGGGGCTTAAAAAAGTTCAAGCTCTTTACATAAACTGTTAGCATATATTAAAGCGTCATCCACGAATTCCTCTCGTTTTGCTTTTAATACACGGTCTGTAAATCACGTATTTTTTTAGCACATTGATGGATATTTAGTCTCTTTGTTTGTAAATAATTTTGAGCATCATTGATTTCACACAGTACCGGTTGCCAGAAGCCTAAGTAACATAAAAACGTATGCAATTGCATAGCGACTAATAAATTTCCTGCATCTATGCGTGTATTAAAGCTCCACTCATTTTCGACAGTTACGTCACGTTTGAAATATTTTTTTAATTTAAATATCGCGGTGCTTGCCACCGCCCCTTTTCGTATGCCACTCGGGGCCACGGTCCCCTCTGCAGCTCCATGCTACGCCACTGTTAAAATACACTCATTCACTCCAAATGTACTCCCTACATCAATGCCTCGTCAACATGATGATTTTGGGTTCGAAAGATATAACGCGTACATTATTCTCTCTGGGAATTATTAATTGCTTAAAGGCTCATTCACACCAAGGCGTACAAACGTCGAGTGTTAAGCGTCTAGCCAATCAGAGACTTCTCGGGCGAGAGGAAGACGCTGATTGGCTAGACACTTAACACTCGACGTTTGTACGCCTTGGTGTGAATGCGGCTTAATAATGTTACGCTTAAACACAACATAGGGGCTGTTTATTGCAGATCTCATTATTTGGAGTTGTGATGAAGTAATGAGAGCCATACTACAGTTGGCACCTCACTTTTCAAACAGCCACACCACTCTTGATGATTTTGAACCTTTACTAATTTAACATGTATTAGCCTAATTACGCGGTGAGTTTTTAGAGTTATCAGGGCTCTAATTGACTATTCGACAATGATAAATACAAGCTCACGATTATAATCACTCAGGTATCACTCTTCCGGTCTGTCTACCGAACTGATCTTTATAGGAAACAAAATTTAACATATGGCAGATAAAACACTGCCAGCCCCAAGTTTGATAAAAATATGGATGGCTTATAGTTATGGTGTTTGTTATAATCATTTTATTAGCTTATTTTTCTAATTCTGGTTACATTTATATATTTAGATTTTGGTGAAAGATATTAAAAATTTTCAAAAAAACAACAACTAAAAAAACACTTATTTAGGAAAGAACATGATTTATTGCAAATAATAATTAGAAAATTAAATTTCTTAATCTCTCTCAAAAGGCTATATTAGCCTTTTCAATTTTATGTGGCTACTATTCTTGGCACATATAAATATCAATATTTCCTCGTTATCTTTTGTGGTATATTAACTGTAACTTTTAGTTAAAAAAAATTCGTGAGCTGTGTGTATACAAACAAAGTGACAAAAAGGAAGTCTCCAGAAAATCAGGTAAATGGTGAATATTTAATTATTTATGTAAAAATTAGGAAATTTAAAAATGTAATCGAATAGTATGTCTTAAAATTTTCTTTTAAAATTCCATTGTTCTTGTTCTTCGTTTGCATCAGCGTAGGATTTTACCCTCTTAATGATAAATGACATGAGTATATTTGAATTTGATTTCTAATAAATACGTTTGATGCCCTTGCAAATTTTTACTACGTTTCTCAGTCGAAATAAGTTTTTCTTTATTTGTTTTATAATAATATAAATAAGATGTGCATCTCCTTTTTCCTCGTAGGTGCCATGGTTAGAAGTCGTTCAAGATCTCCAGCCAGAAGAGGTAAGATAATTTGTAAATATAGTTAATTTGTATTTCTTTCTTATTTTTTTTTATTTGTATAGCATGTAAAAGAGTTCATATATGTTACGTTTATTTATATCAAGCTTTAAAAATATATGTAACAGTTATGTAAATTAGAAGTAATGCTTGATACAAATCCTACCCTTCAAACAATTTGCATTTAATCTTTTCTAAAAAAAAATTGGTATTGTTCAGTTAACTCTATGTAGACAATGGACAATGTAGGATATGAACCACGCATGTGACTTAATTTCCCCTTTTTTCTTTACCTGTTTTTCAATAGTAATTCAGTAATATTAGTAACAAAAAACAATAAATAGCTTTTATTTGTGCATATTTAGAGTCATCTGCTTGACAAAATTCGAGCTCAACTGACTTAACTATATCAAAGAATTTCATCATATTTCTGAATATCATAGCTCATTTTTTAAGTATATTTAATATAGAGTAAATCTATGTAGAGTTACTAACGTGTTTTGAATAATTATCAGATAAATTCAGTTCCATGTTACATTAATGTATGTGCAGCAATGAAGAATCTTAGTTGTCTGTTGCTTCACCAGATTGTCTCTTTTTCAATGTTGTGGACATTTTGAGAAGGTTTAAAATTATTATTTGTGTAATATTTTTATATATAAAATTTTATTATTTATAATTATGAAGAAATAATGGTGCTAATTTGATATTGGGGGTAGTAGCGCCAAGCTGTTGTTTATGTTCGCCAAGATGGGCGATAATATTATAATATGGTTAGCTTAATATTTTTATTGTCTGTCGATGTCGTTGCCATGGGGATAACGTATATTAGAAATAACTTTTATTCGTTTTTTCCCGCTGTAACCCTTTAATTTCAGACAATTTTTTAAAAAATTTAACTATTTTCAGTGTAATTTTTCTATTGTTTGCGTCTTCTGTATTTTTCTGGGCTATTTTCGAATATGGATATTTCTAAAATGAGTGAGTCCTAGAATATTTTTTTCTTAAAAGAATAAGTGTTGTTGTGCTTTTAATTATCGCTATAAATCGTTTATTTTCGTTTAAAAATTTTTTTTTTTTTTATGTTTGTTTGACGAAATTCGTTGAAGGAACTTGTAGTGCAAGTTTCATATTGCAAGCTTTCATTACTTTGTAATTGATATTTTAAATTAATTTTAACATACATTATGTAATTATTTTATTCATAATGAAAAAAAATGCAATTATTACTATGTGTAATAATCATATAATATTCGTTATTTATAATTGTTTCTTTTAGCATTTATTTATAAATATTATTACATATTTTGTTAGTTAATTATAATTATTATTTAATTATAATTATTATTTAATTATAATTATTATTTAATTATAATTATTATATTATTTAATTATAATTATTATATTATTTATTTGTTACTATTTCTGTTGTTTATTTATAGCTATTCTTATGTTGTGTATTTATAGTTATGTATTACGATTTCTCTTATGCATTATTTTTATACAATTTGACGATTATTCTTTTTAATAATTACTATTTAATTATATTATATGGATTATTATTTCTATTAACCATTATAAAATAGTACTATATGAATATTATATATAATTACAATAAAATATTATAAGATTATTATATGCTGCTTATAATACTGTTATTAGTACATGTTACTTTTTATTTCATAATATTATTATTCATTGATTGATCTAGGTTATTCTCAATCTCTTCCTATATCCTTTATTTGAAATACATTTCAATGTATTTCACAAAACAATTCTTTTAAATTATTGTATATCATTAAATTACCACTAGGCCGCCATATTGGATTTCATTCCAGCAACAAGCAGCACTAGGCGCCATTACCCCCATTATCAAATTAGTTCCAAAATAATATATTTTTAAAATGTAAAAATATTTTCCTTTTCAAAAATTATCTCTGTGACATTTCGGATAGTTGCATAAGCTATAATTAGTGTGTCAAGATTTTAAATTTTAATAAGATATAAATTTTCTACATTACTGTCACCTTCTGAACTAGACGGGCACTTTTTGAATATCAATCTTGGAGAATAAATGTTCTTATGGTGAAAAATTGATGATTAGAATATTCTGTCCTCAGTATGAAACATTTCTTGATTGTAAATTTTTATTGTATTTTTTGATTTATTAAAAATAGTGAGAGTACTTTTTTAAAATAATCTAAATGTGTTGTAATCATTTTTTTTTCCTTTAGCAGTTAGACATTATTTATAGGTTTTAATTTTCTAAAATAAAATGTATAAATATATATTCTTCTTTTCAGAAAGACACCGTAGCCGATCTAGAGAACGTGAGAGGGATCATGAACGCAGACAAAGAGGTAAATATGGATTTCATTTCTGTGATTGATATCCTGATTTTAAAAAGTAAAGAACTAAAATGGAGAAAATCATAGTACCCAACATTTTTAGAAATAAATGTGTGATTTTGTGAGTAAAGAAGTTTAAATATTTTCATTTAATGAGATGCTAGTTATAATTCAACTCTCCAAACTAGTAATTTTATGCTTCCTGAATATCTTATTAAACATTATTTATTAGGAAATGTTTTATTTGATATGTAAAATTGACAGCTTTGTACACCCTGTGTAATTTGAATGGAAGATGAGTTTTGACATGAGTTTGTGACCATAATACCTAGATTACCATGGCTCTCTGGTGATGGTAAATCTTTACAAAAAAATTTTCTGACAAATATTGGTATTTCCTAGAAAAATGCAAATTGAATTATTTTGGGAGGAAAAAAATTATCTACCTGATGTATAATGTTATTAGTGTGGACCAAAAGTATAAATCATGACATATCATTATGATACTAATCACAAGAAATAAAGATAAATGATAAAAGAAATTATCACAGGAATTACATGTACTGTAGCCTGCCTGACTTGTAAGAATTTGGCCCATGACAAGAAATGAGTTTGACACCCCCTGCTGTACATTTTCAGTTGACTGCTTAGAATAAATCCATGCCCTCTTAGTCAAAAATTAGTGTGCCATTGACTTATATGAATTGCAGATAATGAATTTTGGAAATATTTTTATTTAAGAGTCAGTTTTGTTTGAATAGTCTTTCAGGATATATTAATAAAGTTCTGAACACTCAATATAATTTTAATGACATGATTCACAAGTGGACTAACATAATTTTCTATAACTTCATTATTAACAGTGGACCTATGACAGTTGAGAGATATGTAAGGATTGGTTCTCATGTAAAGCTTCTTTTAGATACAATGCACATTGGCATCATAATATATTTTATTCAGAATTTCTTAAGAGAAAGTATCCTTTGATTAGATAAGCTTGCATTATTGTTGGATTATAAGAATAATTCCTTGTAAAATATTTGAAATTATATGTTTTTTTTGTGTGAGAATTTTGTGAACATATATAATATTGATTAAGGCAGTGATGGACAAACTATGTTTTTGATCTGAAATTTTTTGTGCTGTGTGCATAGCTTTGATATAACTTTTGTTATAAAATTAGATGTATTGATTACTTAATGTGGTTTTTATTGAATGATAGTTTGAGAGAAATATAAAAGTGTTTTGAAATAAGTTGTCTAAATTGACCTTTTACTGAAAGTGCATGTGGAGTAAATAGTAATCTTTGTGTGTGTACTTTTTTTTATACATGAAAAGTATCAAAAAAGTATCTGACCTTTAGTTAGGAAAAAATTACTTTTGTCATGAAATTGACACCTTCATACGTAAACCACTGATCCTTTTACTGACCGAAACACTGCTGGAAGGTTTCTTTTGGAAAAGTGTTTATCTCTGCTGCATTAACTATTATTCTTAAAATGATTTCAGAAATAGCGAGTAATCGCAAGGATCCATGTCTTGAGAGTAAGAAAGTTGGAAACTGACTGGAATTCTTTGTTTCAACAAGATGTTCTTTCTATAATGCTGATTGCAGCTGGAGTACAAATTTCAGACACTCTTCACATGTTCAAATTATGCAAAATTGCATGTGCAGAATCTTTATTGATCCCATCTTCTTCGAATGAGGATTGGATGTTTTACCACCTTTTCAACAATGGCTGTATTATGAATGGTTTGTGGCTGTCAAACCACTCCTTCATTTTGTACCCGTTAATAGCATTATCACTACTGTGTTTGACAAAATTAAAAAACATACTTTTTTGACGGCACTCGCTTATACATGAATTAGCTTCCCTAATTTTACTAAAAACTTTGTAGTCAAATATTGACATGAGTTAATTAAATTTGGGGATATAAAATGGAAGTCGAATAATTTTTTTTAAATATCTCTGAAATTTGATGAATGCATTATAAATTCCGGAAGAGCTTCTTTATAGATATGTATTATCAAATTTTGTAAAAAAAAAATTTGAATGCTATCTTACTTTTGATAATATCAAACATATTTAAAAAATAATTTTAGTTTTTATTTTTGTAAAATTGAATAATTTTATTACAGGC
Source organism: Trichonephila inaurata madagascariensis (assembly GCA_019973955.1). NCBI lineage: Eukaryota > Metazoa > Arthropoda > Arachnida > Araneae > Nephilidae > Trichonephila > Trichonephila inaurata. The sequence goes on along the minus strand of BMAV01011929.1, from coordinate 61,800 downwards.
AGATATCGAAGTCGGTCACCATCTCCACGTCGTCGAAGAAGCAGGTTGGTTATGTATTTTGTTGCATTTTGTAATAAAACTGATAGAAATTTAATTTTCTAAATGTTAAATTTAAGAATGGATTTATAAAAATAAACATTTAAGAGTTTTGTTTTGGTTGTAAGGATGATTATTATATTTTATTATGGAACTGAATACATTTGAGTATGTAATCTGTAAAAGATTTAATTATTTTGTATCTTGATATAAAATACCTGCACAAAGCAGAGAAAAATATAATTTTCTTCCCTTCATTGTCATCTAATAATTTTCTCTACAAAAGATGTGTATTTTTTCATTAAAAAAACTATTTTGTAACTGTTAAATTAAGGAATTTTGACTGAGCACTTCTTATAACTTTGTCATTTTTCAAAATTTAAAGATATGACTGTTGTATACCTCTGAATTAATATAGCACAAATCAAACAATAATTAATATAAAAGTTTACTAAATTTGTACAGATCACCAGTTCGAAGAAGATCAAGGTCTCGTTCCTGGTCCCCACCTCGGAACAGAAGAAGCAGATCCGGTTCTAGGTATAACAGATGATTATTTTTTTAAAAGAACTATTTATAGGGAAAATAAATTATATTTTTTTTTAGTATGAGTTAAATATTTTTGTTTAACATTAATTAGGGGAAAAAAACTTATGTTCCTCCTACTATTAAGAAAATTTTGTGTGTGTGTTAACTCAGCAAGCGGTAATAAATGTAAACCAGATATAATCATGTGATATTGGACTCAATAGCAGACTTTTGGGGTTGGCTAATAGAATACCAACATTTTAAATAAGCAATTTAGTTTTCTTTGCCAGATTCATAAGTAATGTGGTTTTCGGTTTACCAGGAAACACACAAAGGTTTTAAAGTGGAAATTTCAATAAATAAAACTTGGCAAGAATCTTTTTTGTGTGTGTGAAATCTAGTTAACCTATGAGGCTGCAAAAAAAACACCAGGTATTGTTTTTTCCATATTTTTATTAAAACATGTGTATGAATAAAAAAGATATTCCAGAAAAATATAAATAAAATAAAATTCTAAAAGACTGTTTGTATCTTTTTTAAGTGTTTATTCAGAAAAATCCCAATTAATATAAAATGAGAATTTAAATTGTCAAACAATGTATCATCTTTAAGTGAAAGTCAGTTGTAAAAATTTGATTGTAGGTAGTAAAATATGTTTCTTTTTTCGTCACGTAGGGGTCGTGAACAACCTAAAGAAGCACCTAAAAGAGCAGTATCAAAGTTTCTTATGGAACGGACTCCTATTACAGGTACCATTAATTATTTAAATATTAGCAATGTAAACAAACAGTTTAAATATTAAGGAGTTTTATTGTACTTGCTCCCTTTTTTAGGAAAATAGAAGAAGTACAATATTTTCTATATTGGAAATAATCTTGTAAGTTTTATTTCTTTCAGAATTATAATATATTATTAGTTTTTATATAATTCTGACAAGTCATAAGGCATTACTTGATTTTGTGTTATTTTCCTATCCTGATTAACTTTTTATTCTAAAAACATCTACTGAAAGTTTATAAAACAGCATTAATTCTTTTTGTAGATAATATAAGAGTAGTTCTCACTGTAAAATAATGTCTTGATTGCTAAGATGTAAAAAAAACTCCTGCATTTGTTACAAAAGGTTACTTTTTTAGATAAAGATCTAGAAGGTAAAACTGATGAGGAAAAAGACATGATGAAAATAATGGGATTTGGTAATTTTGATTCAACTAAGGTAATTACTTTTTCTATTCTAAAGAATAAACACGATTTATTTTTACTGAATTGATTGATTAAAAATTGACTTTTTGCAGGGCAAACATGTCCCAGGAAATGTTGCTTATGGTGTGCATGTTATCCATAAACGAAAATACAGGTTTGTTTTGATTTTCTTCACATTTTAATAATAATTAATTTTAGAAGTTTCCTGAAGTTTAATGATTCCTTTTTTTTTCTCAGGCAATACATGAATAGGAAAGGTGGTTTCAACAGACCATTGGACTTTGTAGCCTAATCTTCATTTGTACTATTTGTATCAGTTTTTCATTTACAACATGTAATTATTATAGATTTTAATTAAAAAAAAATGTTTCATTTGAGTTTCTTAAATGGCATTAAGAAAGCAATATACACATTGTAGAATATCTTCCCAAATTATTAATACTTGATTGTTTTAAAACTGATTTTTACTGAGTGAAATTAACTCAACCAAGCAAATGTTAAAGAAAAAAAAAATTTATTAATGAAATTAAATAAACAATCATTTAATTGTGGATTTTTACAGAAAAACACCTGTATAAAATTTATACCGATTCAATATGAAACAATGACAAATAGTTCTTTTGTTTTAAAAATATTTATTTGTAATCTCGAAGAAAACATTTCATAAGCTTCATTCTTTTCCTGCATCTTCTTTAAGAGTAACAGTCTGATTAAAAACTAACTGCAAAGGAAAAATATTAATGCATTTAATTTATTAAGATATATTTTTAAAAAATTAGTACATATAAAATTTAATGATGTATTTACAGAAATGCAACTCATGTCCCCTATTAATTTCAGTTGAATATTATTTGGTAATAAATAATTTATTTCCAATCTTTATTTAATTGAAATATTGATGCTTGAATATAACTTGTATGCAATAAACTCAAACATATGATGATTATATACATAATTCTTTCTAGGATTGTAAAAATAACTTGTCACTAGGGAAATAATGGTTTTTACAAACCATTAAAAAGGGCAAGCAAAGTAAATCAGCCCACCGAACTTTTTTAAAAAAACATGGTTTATAGAAAAGGAATAATGATAAAAGTTTACAGTAATGAATTAATGCTTTGGAATAAAAAGTAATTAGATGACTAAACTATGAATTTGAAAAGTGCAACTTACATTTTCAGAAGTAGAATCTGGATCTACACTGAAGAAACCAACCCTTTCAAATTGAAATTTATCATACACCTTTACATCTTTCATAGACTTGTCAACCATAGCATTTTTAATGGTTCGCAATGAATTCTGTAATAAAATGTATTAAATAAATTAAAACTAATTCATGCATTTATAAAATTTCAGCTTAAGTTACAATGACTTTTCAATTGTTTACTAGCCATTAATATTTCATACAGCAAAACATCAAAAACGGAATACCATATTAAAAGATTTCCTGTTTAATTTTTTAAATACAAGTAAGGTTTAATGTCATTTTGAGCAGAGAATTTTTATATACAATTTGGATAAAATATAAATGCAAATTATTAATATATTAAAAAACATCAGAATAACTGATAAACCATAACATTTGCATACGTTCTCTTAGTTTCGACTCTTAACGAATTTTCATCCGTTGATAATTTGGTATATATTTAAAGACAAAACTGTTTCATGTACTAGTGTTTTGCATGCAAATAAATAGAAATATGAAATCAAAATTTAATGAAAGTTCTTACTGGATTGCAATCAGTAATAAATCCACCAGGTACTTCTTTAGGATCTTCTGGATTTTTATGATTGAACCTATATTTTAAAATGATTTGAGTAAATTTGTAGTACAAAACTGATACATTCATAAATGCAACCTGAATAATATACAATACTTACAGTTTTTCGTATAACCTAACTTCACAAGTAATTGGTTCAGCAACCCAATGAATAAAGGCCTTAGGTCTTTTACTAACAGCAACTGGTGTGCCGATAGTTCTTACTTCAATGATTGTATTACTTTCATCCTAAATTAATGAGAAATACTTTTTTTAAATTTCAAGTTAAGATGTCAATACCATCTTTTTAAAAAAACTGCATAGGATAAGCAAATTTGTTCAATTTAATTTAATTCATAATTACAACAAGCTAAATATTTTAACAAAACTGTCCAAACCTTTATAACTTCAGTTACAGATATGACATATCCAGCATGTCTCAGCCCAACTGGTTGACCAATAGTCAGTCGCTTGTATTGGTTGTTTGGAAGTATCTGTAAATAAATATATCAAAGCATTGAAATGTCAATTTTATAACCAATAAGTATCACAATTAAGGAAATATATGATAAACATACCTCTTTAAAATCTGATTGATCAATATAGATTACATCAGAGAATACAACTTTATGATGTCCTTTTGAAGGATCAGCAGGAAAATCAGGGACATCAATTAATATGGGGGTTTCACATGAAAGACTAATTCGAATTTTCAAAGGTTCTAAAACAGCCATTGTTCTAGAAGAAACATGCTTCATTCATAAAATTACAAATTTAAAAAATAAATAATTAATTTCTCTGGTATTAATGGAAGATAAATTTTTCATAGAAAGCTTAATTATATTTCTGTTAAAAAGTGCAATTACCTAATTTAAATTATACAAAATCTTATAATATATAGAAAGAGAAATTGTTTTAGTTGAAACCTAAAATTGAAAATGATTTCAATCAGCTTCGATGAATAAACTGTCTGGTATTGGTAAAAAAAAATTGGCCCTTTAAATTTAATATTTATAAAAGAAAGAATTCTGAAACAGTTGATTAAAGTTATCCAGATATTATATACATGAACAACTTCATATGGAAAAAAGCAACACACAAGTTATTTAACCCATCTAAACTAAAAAAATTTTTATGGACTTTTTAATAAATATATAAATCTAGAAGTACTATATTCTATTTCATAATTAATATTTCTCTACAGTATAAGAATTTATAATACAATAGTACTTGAATCAGCTATTCTATTTGAAAACTATTCTTTTTAACTCTCCTTGATTAAAATAAATAAATATATATATAAATATAATCAAAAATAACCTTTTAGCTGTATTATTGAGTACATCTCTCACATGAGCTTCTAACATCAAAGGGTCTACAAGTGACTGAGCTCCAGTAACACCAAGCTAAAATATACATATAAATTTTAAGTAAGTTTTTAACAAAGGACATTTTTAAAAATATTAAAGAATATCAATTTTTATAATGATACCACGATTAATTCTAAAATCGAAGTCTTCCTTTCTGAAAATGTTTTATAAAATGCCTTTTTATAATTCAAAGCTTTACTTCAAATAATTTATTTTGTAATTAGCAAAAATCAAAAGAAAATGAGCTGCAAGAAAAAAATAGATGCAAAGGAAATTAATAAAAGGTATTTTAAGCACATAACATCTTTTAAAAATAAAATAAATTTACCTCAACACAAAATTTTTGGATGGCCTCGGGAGGAACTCCTCTTCGTCGTAAAGCAGTTAAAGTGAAAAGTCGTGGGTCATCCCAATCTCTGCAATAAAAATAACACTATGTAATGATAATTTTATGGCAAAAAATTAAGTGTGCACTTTCTTTTTTAAAATAATTATTTAGAAAATAAGCCTTTAAAACTGGATACTTGTGATTTAAAAGTAGCAATGCTATTTTAAACAATTTTTAAAACATCTAATAAAAAAAATCTGGAAAATATTTAGTTTCTAGGATTATACAAAATAAAAAACAGAAACTAAATTATTAAAAATCAGCAAATTCATTATATATGAAACAAGAAAAATATAGCACTTTTTACAGTTGAAAAATGATTGCTTAGCTATAGTAATTTATCATGTAGCATTTTAATTATGAATTGCTTAATTTCCAAGCTTATTTTAAAATACAGTTATATTTTATTTTACAAGTTAATTTACTGAAATATGAAAAAAATTAGCCTAACACCTAAATTTTTCAAAAAGATACCAATTTACTATTCATTGTATTTTTTAAAATCTTTCATAAAAGAAAAAATAAACATTTTTTTTAAAAATAATTTATTTACAATAAACAAAACTTCCATGCAGAATAGAAAAAAAGTCAATATTATTTTTACAAAAGTCATTGATAAAGCTTTAATTTACATACTGAAAATGTTTGGAGCTCATTAAATTGTAAGAAGAAAATTTCCCCCAAATAATTAACAGTTTTAGAGATATATAACACAGTTACTTAAAGTAACATGGTTTCTTAAAATGATTTTTACGGTTAAAATGTGAATCACAAAGAAATTTTTAATTAAGATTATGAGAAAAACGGAAATTGGAACCACTTAAAATTAAGAACCTTGAATGTAGTAAAGATTGTTAGTATTCAACATTATGAAAATATAAAAAAGAAGAAAAAATTTACCTGAGAATTCCTTCAGAAATCAATTTTAAAATTTTACGCTTTGATATCACAGTGTAATTCATATTTAGACGTCCATATTCCCACTGTACAGGGCAGTAAATATCTAACGCATTACAAAGCCAATAATAAGAAGATCGTCTAAAATAAAATTATACATAAATTTCTTATTTTTATACAAGCAAAACAGAACTGTTTTTACTACAATATAATCATATATACATGTTTTAAAACAAATTGTATAAAAAGAGTTTGGAAAACAAAGATAAGCAAAATAATATTTTTGAAAAGATAGGTAATTAAATATTTTATTAAATTGAAATACTGAAGTAAGCTATATCATTACTGACTTTATAATGTATTTAAAAACAAAGCAATGAAAAATAATGTGCATTTCAAAAATAAAATAGAAATTTTGTTTCACATAAAGAACATTTTCAAAGTTAAAATTTTTTTAAGATATATATATATTATATATGGTAATATTCCTTCATCTAAAATAAAGAAGTGAAGACTCCTGAAGTGAAAGGAAGAACTAAACTCTGTTTTTTCCTTAGTTAACTGGAATATGTTTTCTATGTTAGAAGCAAAAAAATGATTTTTTATTTATTTATTATTCTTTTTACAAATTTCAAAATTTACTTAACACAACAAATAAATCTGAAAAAATGAGTAGGCTTATCAGAAATATTTTAACTGGAGAGTTTCAAATATAATAAAAACAAATTTTCACTATAAAATGTTATTTAAAAAGAATATATATATATATAAAGTTTTATAAAAAAAGTTTATGTAATATATATATATTACATAAACTTTTTGAAATATAAAAACTGAACATTTCTTGAATTAATCTGAAGTATAGTTAATACATTTTGAGATGAAAAATCAGTTGCAAAAATGAAAATTAGAATGCTAAAAATAATTTTTAAACTTTTTTGTATACTTTTACATGAAAACTTATTTTTACCTTATTCACTTTCATATTTTGAAATCTGGGAAAAAATATGAACCCAACACTCTTAAGAATTTTGTTTTACAAAAATAAATAAATCACAAATATAAATAATAAATACAGACACAGCAAAGAAATAAAAATGTTCTACTTTCAAATACCTAGATTGGAATTCTTTTGTACATAAAGAATGTGTAATATTTTCGATTGAATCACAAAGGCAATGAGTGAAATCATATGTAGGGTATATACACCTGAAAACATTACAAAAGAAATAAATTTTTGTTTCCTTGTCAGATTGCATAAAATGAAAACTAATAATTAATGATAATTTATTAAATAATTATTAACAAACCATTTATTTCCTGTTCTATGATGGGGCAAAAATTTTATGCGATAAGCAACTGGATCTTGTTTACCTTCTTCTAAAGTTACTTTCATTCGTAATGTTGCCTCTCCTTCTCCAATTTTTCCATTTTTCATATCCTACAAAAATTATAACATTTGTAAGCACTTTCAAAAAAAGTTTCATTTTGGTAAGTTTACTTGGTTATATTTATTAGGTTGATTTTATTGAGAAATTTCTTAAAATAGAATATATTTTTTTTTCTAATGGGGATGAAGATTGGTATTTTACCATTGAGGACTTAGTACATTCCTTGGGAACTGGTATCTCTTTTTAGTGTAGCACCTATATAGGTGGTATACCAATCACCACAAGTAATTTTGGTGCCCAGTTTCCTCCCCAGAGGGAGGCATCTGTGTTCTGACAATGCAAATTTATAATTAGGAATTTAATTTTGCTGAAAGCACCCAAGCCAAATAGGCACTCAAAGGATCTTTTACATGCTGCATAATCATACAACATGGATACTCGATTTCTTGCATCATGAAAATCCACCAACTTGAGCCAGGGTCAAAACTGCTAATTTGGGCCAGGGCCCAGGGGCGCCGTATCAATTATACTGGGCCCCAAGCTACAGGGGCCCCAACTTGTGTAATAACACTCCCACTAACAGGGCTCCAATATCTAAAAAAGGACCCTGAAGGAATTTTGATACAGGGCCCCCTCACACAGCTACCTACGCCAGGGCCAAACCAACAATGCCACCCAGCCGGCTTATAAGAGAATATACATAAAATAAACGATAAATTTTTTCTTTCTGAGTTTTTATTGATCCTAAAGAATCATAAGTTGAAATATTGTAATTTTTCAGACCAAAATTTTTAAACAGAAGTTAATATATCCTATCAATGTCGTGGATGTTGAGATAATTCTTTTTTCATCTTTCAATTACCTTTTAACTTTTTATACAAGTAAGGAACAGGAAGAAAAAAAAAAAGAACATTTATTTATTTTTTAAGATTTGAGAACTAATGTAGTAGCTACTTTACAAAATATTAATAGTTTTCAGAAAAAATATAGGAAGTAGTACCCTCTACATCAGTGAAAACAGCTAGGAGACAATCTTTTAAGTGAAGTGAAAACCTGATAGTTTTTCCACAGCATGTAGAAGAGTAGGAATCGTTACCTGAGAATTCCCCCAGAGGTTAATAGTGAGATACTCAGTCTGCACATTCTTGGACATGGAAGTTTTCAACGACTGTTCTGAGATGTCATTACAAATAAAAGTGATTTTTGTCCATCTTGATAGTTCCAAATGTTTACACAGAAGTATTTGGGGGCAGTGTTTGATAACACAAGGTTGTAATGATACAGTGGCTGTGCATTACTGAACAAGAAAACATGTTAGCAATTTGAGAATTGCTTTTAAACAAAGACAGTCTTATTGCCATGAGTAGATGTTGCAAGAGGTTTTAAGCTGTGCATAATACTTTGTAGCCTCTCTGTAGCAAAGAAATCAATGCAATCTTCCTATTTGCTTCTACATGCCTGTGTAAAATAATATTTTCTGCAATAATAACAATTAAAACCAAATACATAAATAAATTAGGATTAAAAAAGCAATAGGGCATAAAACCAGAATTTTCTGACATGAAGTTGTCACAACACAGCCACATTTCTCACATAAGTCTAATTCAAAATGTCAATTTGCAATTTAATTTAAATGAAGAAGTATTGCTCAAAATTAATAAATATGATTTTAGATTATACAAACAAAAACACACTCATGCAAATATATTATTTTACAAGTTACAGCTTGTAATTATTTTTGCTTTAGGAATAATCGAACAAAAAAGGTTTGGAGACCATTGTACTAGACCTTAGGTTCTCAATGTGGGCGATAATGCCCTCTTGTGGGCGTTTGAGGCTTTCAGAGGGGCAGTAAAAGACCCAGAATAAGTTAAGGGGTTTTGAGATGGTATGAAAGGGCATGGGCAAATTAACCCAATGTAGTCCAAAAAAGACTAAAAAAACATGCTGATTATATATTAACAAAAGTAAACTTTACTACTGGTTACCTTATGTTGATTGCATGTATTTAAAATTGTATATTCATGGCAATAGCTATTTCAGATTTGCAAGTAAAAAAAATTGGGAACTTTAAAAAAAACTAAATTAAAAAATATATTCTATTAGTAAAAGAATATTTTTTAAAAATTTAATTCATGTTTTCACCATGTACTATGTGCACTCTTATTTCTCTGGAGTTTTGAAATATTCACTAGAAAAGGGTTGGTTCTGGTACATAGGTTGAGAACTTATGCACTAGACATTTTACATTGTTTGAGGGACAGCATTTGTGATAAATGGACTCAAATAACGATAGTTAGATAGTGATATTTTCTGCATGGAAATACACCTGTATATGGTTACATTAAATGGTCACAGTTTCTTGCCAAAACTGAAACTAAGGAGATGGCTTCGAGCAATGCCTCTAGGGGTCGTATGAGTATTGTCAAAAGGACATTGTTTTACTGAAGGAGATAATTTTGAAGATGGTTATGAATTGATGTCATGGAATATATTAGAGGCTAATTCCTCAAACTTTTGGATCCTACCTCCTATTGTTTAGTTATATTGATTAATTTTAAATAGCAGTCTATCAGAAACTTAGAGCAAAATAAAACTGAGACAAATTTGATAAGACTTTAATAAATAATATAACTTTTAATTACACCAAATTAATACCACTGCGAAAATTAATACTAAAAATGTTACAGCAAATGAAAATTTGGAAACTGGATAATATTAATAGTATCATCCACACACATTCCAATAAATCCATTTTCAATATACAAATCAAGATTTAAGTAATTTAAATATGTAACAAAGTTCAAGGTGCATTGAAATATTTTATAATATAGTTCTTAATTTTGTGTTAAATTTACTTACAATTCTTAAGACAAATTCAAAATAAATACCTGAAATAGCTGCAAGCTTTCTTCTACAGGGCGATTTCTCCAAGGGGATGGAGGTGGATTAAAACCTTTCAATTCTTCTTGTTTTTGATGACAAATATAAGCCATGTCCTTTTTTATTAAAGTACAAGCATATTCATAAAGTTGATCAAAGTAATCTGATGAATGTGTTATCATAGCTGGTTCATATCCTAATCAAGTATGCAGAAAAAGCAACTTTATAAAAAAATTCATTACAAGAAAAAATTTCTTGATTTTTGTATTTAAAACAATAGATTACAAAGAAATAAACATATTAAAAATCCATACAAATAAAATTTATGTATTTGATTATTCACAAAACAAACTCTCTATATGTAAATAATATAAAATAAATGTTTTGAATAATTTTCCAAGTGAGATTAAATTTTAGATTTTTTTTTTTAAAATCATATTATTTGATTTTTTAAACAGCAAATAACTTAAAATCTTGTATCAGAAATTTATATTATTTTTCTTTTTGTTAATATGTATAAAAAAACCAGTTTTGAAACATATTGAGGCTAAGATAAATATACGGGGGGAAAAAAGCAAATTGAATTTATATTATATATTAATAGAATAAAAAACAATTTCTTAGTTAATTAAAATTAACTAGATTAATTTACTACATTTGGATATTTTCTGTGAAACTAAAAAAAGAAATGACCTTTTTATCAGTCAGAATATATATTTCAATTATATTACAATAAAAATACCAATATGCATTAGTAATCATCAAACATACTATAATAAATTTAGTTTTTCTATGATTAAAGTTTAATGATATTTTGATATACTATTCGTTTGGTGTATTTCTTCTTAGCTTATACCAAGAACAGAATTATGCAAATCGACTCTTGTTTCTTTCATTTGGAGTCAAACCTATGGGATGTATACTTCAGAATTCAATTAATGGTAGGTGTGCATGACCATTTTTGTTGCTCTTTAGAAATTTACTAGGTTACTCTTATGTATCATAGGGTACTATATTTACTTTCACTAACTTATCAACTCATTTCTTTGCACTGGAAGAGAGGTCGTTCTCCAATGGATCCCATCTCATTGCGGTATTCATGGAAATGAACAAGCCGACAAGTTGGCCAAAGAGGCTTCGACGCTGCATCCACCTTGCTTTCCGATGCCTCTTCAAAATGCCAAGCGACTTCTCAGGAACAAATTTCTTCAGAAAAGAATTTCCACTCTTACAGATTTGGCTGTTGGCAAATTTTGGTCTCGTCTGCCCAATGGCCAAAGACGTGCTCAGCTTTCTGCCCTACCTAGGGTGGAGGGTGTGGCATGTTTCAGAGTCCTCACCGGACATGTTTATCTACAAGCCCATCTGTTTAAGATTGGCCTGGCTGATTCACCGCTCTGCCCTCTCTGTAAATCTGGGCTAAGGACTGGGGAGCATCTATCCAATTGCCCCACTCTACTTCATGTTCTCTTGCAAGACAGCTTCTCCTCCCTGCTAGAGCAACATCTGCTTTATATAGGACTGCAAGATGCCTTATGTCTGAGAGAACGTTGACGAGCGTAATTTTAAAAAAAAATACTTTCACTAGACATGGGTGCACTAGTTGTTCTGTAGGCAAACATTAAAATTTAAATTCTACCAAATCATAAAGTCCACTTCATTTAATACTCCTTTCATTACATTTGAATTGCTTCATGCATAAACTTAAAAATAAAATATAAATAAAGCTGCCTTTATCGAGTAGCAGAAATAATCACATAAATTTCCATTTGTGTTTGCCAATCCTTCAAAAATATATTATATTATTCATATACTACTATACACTTCATTTAATACTCTTTTAATTACACTTGAATTATCCAGCTTGAAATGCTCCACCATAATTTTGTCTCTGTTGAGCTGAAGGGGCAATCGCATGAATTGCTTCCACTTTATTTACAATATTAAACAATTTTTCTACTTAATAATAAGCAGATGATGCTTACTTTAAGAAAATATCAATGAATTTTAAAGACATTTGTCTTATAATCTAAATCAAAAAGTTCAAATAATTAAAACATACAAAAAAAAAAAAAGGAAAATTCATCACAAGCTGATGAGGAATCATGAAATAAATGAACAACAATTTTAAAAGTTGGTATAGCACAGTTATTTAAATAATGCTTAAATTCTATACGAACATAACACAAATAATTACATACCTACCCACCGCACCATTTCAAGAATTTCATTAAAAAATTTTTCTTCTTCTTTTTCAGGATTAGTATCATCAAACCTTAAGATACAGATGCCATCATGAGCTTGAGCATATCCAAAATTGATATTAACTGCTTTTGCATGTCCTATATGCAAAATTCCATTTGGTTCTGGAGGAAACCTAGTTCTGACCTATATATATGAATATAAAAAAAGCAGTAGTAATACTGGCTATTTTCATTATTAACATGCAGTAGTACTTTCTTTTAAGGACACTTCTATATAAGGAAAAATTCTGTTGGTTCCAGCCTTAGCAAGGATCATAATGTATTTCCCTTTTATTAAGGGACATTATTAAAAAAGGCACTGAAAAAGTTTAAAAATAAGATAGAGAAAATAAATAAAGATAGAGTAAGAGAGAGAGACTTTAAAGGTCAGTTTATATTCAGTAGAAGATACTACATACTATTTTCAAATGCTCTCTATTTAACAAAAAATCAAATACTGTGTTTACTCGAATCTAAGCAGCAATTTTTTTTTTTAATTTTCATACTACAGAAAATCAGGTTTGGCTTAGAATCGAAGGAAACAAAATTTGTTGGATGGGACAATTAGAGCAATTATAGGTTCATGTATGTATTTAAAAGTTTATAATACTCTGGTAAAATAATTATTTATTTCTTATTATTTCTCATCTTAAAATTATTTAAATTTTGTCAAATTGGATATCAATCAATTATTTTATACTATTTTTCATTTTTCACAAAAATTTGTTGAGAATTTAGGGTGCAGCTTAGAATCAATGGTGGCTTAGATTTGAATAAATACTGTATATAATGGCATAATAAATCAATGTATCTGCAAAAGTGGAAAGAAAGGTTTAACACTAATCTGTTAGGCACCTCAATTTATAGACAAAATAGAATGTTTAATGAAGTGATTGCATGCTGTGATGGTGCATCTTTTCTTTTAGATTTACATTAAAAATAAAAACACCAACTTTGGTAAACTGAAATCATTTTTAGTAGGTATTTAGCATATACACACACAACAATTATTAACTTAAATAGTACTTTAAAATGTAAATTGATTTTAGTCTCTTAATAAGTTGTAAGGCAATCCAAGACAAGGTTGGTTGAGAAAGAAAAGGTGGCAAGATCCAAAACAGGGACCAACCTGATAAGGAACAATACAGATACGGTGAAAATTTTTATTAATTTGTGTTCTTGCTAAGACTGGGAAGCAGGAAGCAAATGAAGTGTATTTTTGTACTAATGAGTTATTTCTACATATGTGATCTAGTATGGCTTCAAGGAGTGAATATTAACATCACACTACTCAGCTACTTGAAGGCTTTTGGCGACAGACCTTGTAATTTTGAACCATGGTCCAGTGATGAGGACAACACCTGAGCTGGCACCCCCACCCCTCCTAACTACCGCACCACACCAATGGGAGGACATTTGAACTTTGACAGATTTAACGAACATTAACCCCCTACACAGTGGGTCTTCAGTGGTACTAGGCTCGAACTCATGACACACCGGCCATGAGTTTGTTATTCTGACCGCTAGTCTACCGTGGCCACAGCATGGCTTCAAAGAGGAAGATTAGCGTAAAAAGATGATGCAATTCATATTGTAAAAATTGAAATACTTAGTTTGAGAGACTTAGGGCACAAAAATTTGAAACAAAAAAATCCAAGTCATATGCTAAAGGATTGAAAAGAAATACAAATACAATGGATAATTAGTTCAAATGAACATTTCAAGACTAAAATTTTAAAAACTGAAGCATGTGAAATTGATACAATAAAGTCTAATTGGTTTTGTTCAGAGTAAGAGCAGGATATATTCTTGTAAGTAGAATATTATTGTAAAAAAAAAAAAGACAAAAGAAGTTTTGGAAGTCTGGGACTATAGGATTTCAAAACATTAAATGGATGGTTAGAAAAATTTAAGCAAAGATATAACATTGCTTTTTAAAACCATTTGTGGTGAAGAAAAATTAATAGATATATGCAACATGTAATACACTAGATACAAAAGGTAGTAGAAATTTTTAAAAGATATGAGGCTAAAAACATCTTCATTGCGGATGTAATTGAATTATTTTATCAAATTTTGCCTACAGTAACAGTTATGGGTTTTGCAAGATATGGAGCAACAAACGTTATTATCCCTCTGATCACAATCATACAATATGCTTATGATGGAGATCACTTTTTTAAATGTTATTTTCTTCAATTAATTAATATCAAAGTATTTCAAGTGCCGCAAAAAAATTCTGAATTTGCTTTTATTCAATACTGCTTTTTCTAAAAGTTCTCTGAAGGTGATAGTATTTCGGGAATCCATTTGGAGTATGTTCCAGAGATCATTCCTGTGATAGGTATATTTCATGCATCCAAAACAGTGAATCTATTGCAAGTTGAACAAACAGCATTATCCTGAAAATTAAATTTGTTTAAAAGACTGGGAAATGTGATCATTTTGCAAAACATTCGGACTTCTAGTATCTCATCTTTTCTGCTTATTGTCCAATTTGATATTATATCAATGTGGATGGTATGTTTCTCAAAATTTCAAAGTATTTAATGTAATTAAAGTTTTGGTCATTTTTTTCTAGTCTGCTTTGATAAGCATATGTATGGATATCTTCTGGGGCTGTTATTCACTCCTATTAATATTTAAATCAAATTCCATTATAGCTCTTGTGGTTTTATCTGTTTGTTCATTCCAAAAAATTTTTGAGTGACTTGGAATCCAAAGAAATACTTATTGCATATTATATTGTGAATGGATGTGTATCTTAGAGGTCAGTCTATGGATTACTTTTGCTTTATAAGCCTCTATGCTTCAAAGAAGAAATGTATTCTAATGGTAAAAGATCCATGAAACATCTCACTGTGATACTTTGTTGTAACATGGAAGAAAAGTTTATACAATCATTTGCAATTGGAAAGGTAACAAAATTAAGGTGCTTAGAACACATCAATCCAAAAGTTTTATCAGTCCAATGGCATAGCAAATAGTCATAAGCAATGAGAATGTCAGAATGATTGATTGCTTTTAATGAAAGAATGTATAGATAAAATAGGAATATTATGCTATTTCTTGACAATTTGTCAGCCCAACTACCTAAAGACTGGGATCAGCGAAATTAGTGCTTTTCCTATCTAATGCAACATCAGTAATACAGCCTTTGAACATAGGTATAATTAGAAGCTTCATCGCTCATTACAGAAAATTGTTTTTACAACATGCTTGCATAAACAGCGATAAGCTCATATAATATGACAATATATTGATTGCCATTCAGTGAACAAAGGCTGTCAAATCCATACATAAAGTTGTGTTCCGCACTCTTTAAAGAAATCAGATTTTGAAATTCCAGTTTCAAGCCCCCCTCAGTGAAAATACTACTGATGAAAATGAAAGGCTTGAATTTGTAAAAATCAGTGACAGTGTCCAAATGCAAGAATATTTGGAAATCAATGAAAGCTTGTGTACTGAAGACATGAATGATTAAAAATTCTTTTGTTATAAACTGTATTTCTTGATGTGAGATTTAACAAAAATAGCTTGGATAGCAGTGAGGAAGATGAAGAAAACATAGATAAAAAGTGATGACAGTAAGTACTTTACAGATGCCTTGAAATACATTTTCCAATTAAAAAAAATTCATAACTACAGCAGCAATGAATGACCCAAGATGCTCAGTGATTTTGATATCCGTTTGGGAAAATAATGCTTGCTATGAATATTAACACAAACTGGAGTAACAAATTATTTTCAATCAATTTCTGTGAGTATAAAACTGTATTGTTCATTTCCTATATCGTTACAATAATTAAAACTTTAATTAAAATTTTTCATTTTTTATTCAGTTAAAAATCAAAATAATACCAATGACAAAGTTAATTTACTTATATATAATTTATGTAGAGCTCTTGATACAACTTGAATTTTTAATTAAATTACAATTTTTGACTATCCTCTGAAGAGGGGACAAAATATATGGTCTGGTGGGTATCCTTTATTGAGAAGTACTACTGTACATTCTTTTTTTAATGGCAAATGTTGACTAATAAAATCAAATTCATTATTTAATTAATATTAATAAAATTATTTTTAAATCAAAAACAAACACCATATATTCAGCATCAGATATAAATAATTTTGCATATTGTTTTTTATATTTCCAATTTTACAACAATTTTTATTCGTAAAAAAATAACAATATCAATATGTTAAAAAAAATTCCATATGAATCAATCATGTTGTTCAAGATAATTTCATAAAATGACCACAGGAATTGAAAAAGACATATTTAAATAAAAACAATATTGCATTTAAGGATTCTGAAGTAAAACATAACAAGCAAAACTTAGCAAATTTTAGTGCTCACTATGTGACTTCACAATGTTAGTTAACTCAATATTTCAATCAAATTAAATAAAAATTTATTAATTGATGACATGGCAACAATTTTAAAAAATTTTTCCAATATACTAATTATAAAATGATAAAAAAACAACATATATTTTAGTTATTTTAATTTAAAAGTACAAATAACATGTTGGTCCAGATACAATGTATGTTGCAATGATGCAGAACAATTTTTTTTTACACGTACCACAGAAAATGATGCAAAATTAAAAGTTTTATTGTTATGCCCCATTTTAAAGCAACATGAGGGCTGTTGGTGGTACAAAATAAAAATAAACAATATGTTCTTAATATTAAAGGACTTTATCACATTTTGTTAGATCACTTGTAATATACATGACATTTCATATGCTGATTTTTTTTATTATTTAAAAAAATACACTTTTAACATAATGAAGCAAACAAAAGTATTGAAAAACATGTTTATTCTCTTGTTTTATTATGCATTTTAACATTTCAGTTAAGAGAAACAGATAAACTTTATATTTCAAACAAATTTAAAAAACTTTATATACTATCATAAAAAGTAAACCACAGTCAAAAAATTAAATGAATAATTTATTTTACCTGTCCTTTTGTCTCTTCTAAGTGTTTTTTCAGAAGATTCATAGTATTTGGAGTAATGCTATAACCATCTGTTTTATAATTTTCTCCAGGTTTATGAAAATTTAGTTTCTTCATCACACTAGTTATTGTACGAGCTACAATAAAAAAAATAAAAGATTTGCCCTTTATATACAATATGCAAGCCAATTTTTCAATCAAACATGTATTTAAATGCACAAACAACATGCCTTTATATACATATAAAGCACAAACACATTTACTAAAACTGTTCTTCAAGAAATGATTTGTAATTTAAAAAAGATATACGCAGTTACTAATTTTCTTTTCCACTCTGCTTGTAATTAAGACTATTTAATTTTTTTTGGTATAAGCTGTAACTAATGCATGAATTTAAATAGTAAAATAGTATAGTATAGTAGCATTAATACAATTAAAGACACATTTATTACAAAAATATATAAAGTTTTTTAAAGTAATTAATTTTAAATACAATTTAAACCTTCACATAAAAATAATATTTAACTCTCACAGACATATAATATAACTCTACCTTCTTCTTCTTTAGGTACTTCAGATTCAGTAGGGGTGCTCTCTTTCTTTTTTTCTTTAACCTTGAATAGATAAATACATTTACTTCTCAAAGTTATTGATTAAAAAATCATAATTAAAAAAAGATTAGATCAACTTGTGTTACAATTTATTGCAAAGCAAAATGTAATTTTAAAGGTAGCAGTATGACAAATTAAACTGTTTGTATTGATACACAATTTTATGCAATATAGACATAAAAATATTTTTAAATTCTTATTGTATTACATATAATATTGAATGTTAACTAAAGTAGAGCGATTTAAAAAATTCCAGACTTTTCACAATAAAGATATTTTGATAAGAAAATTACTTAAAGAGAACTCTGTTTTTGTGTATCGACTTAATTTATAAAAATATATACACTGAGGTAAATTTAAAGGCCTGAATAAAGTTATATATAAGAAAGTAATGAATGACCTTTATAAAAAAAAATATAGTTAAGTAACTCAACTTTTAAATCATATTCATAAAAAAAAAGACCATTACACAAATATAAGTTAACCAGTAAATTAGAAAATGTTGACATCAAGACTATGATCCAGCAATAACCATTGAGTACATGAATGTTATAAAATGTTTAGGTTTCTTTATTGTACAAATTTTGAAAGCTTTATAGATAGTAGAATAAATCTATGAGCATTTCATCAACTTTTGAAGATGAAGAAGCATCCTTTTCTGATGCTACTTGTATTAAATGACACTCAATACAAAATAAGTTCTTAGTTTTTTTTTAAATAAATAACAACTCCCTTTTCCCTCTT
Organism: Trichonephila inaurata madagascariensis; assembly: GCA_019973955.1. Lineage (NCBI taxonomy): Eukaryota > Metazoa > Arthropoda > Arachnida > Araneae > Nephilidae > Trichonephila > Trichonephila inaurata. The sequence continues at coordinate 42,778 of BMAV01011929.1, read as the reverse complement.
GGGTTATTGCAAAATTATCTGCTTTAAATTAAACTAAATGTTCAAAGGGTATCCAACATTTCTTAATTCCTCCATGATGCGATTCTTCTGAATAGAAATTTCATCACTAATCACAGCAAATGTTTTAATCCTTACCCATTCATACCGCTCAGCAATTGCAGACTTAAGAAATATTTTACCAAAATAAGACCAGCACAATCAGCTGCAATGGAACAAGCATTATCTTTTAAAAGGAAAAATGTAAGTAATACTTCAGCCTTTATTACATTTGGCTGAACATCTCCCTCGAAAAAATTAACAAACTTTGAGCAACTGCTACTTGATTTCTTATTTGTACTGTGCTTTAGAGTTTACACATGATGGACAATACCATATAGGCCACCAAGAAAAAGTCTCTCAGTAAGATATACGTCCCAAAATATATTCCCATTTGGGATGCAGTAATACAAATTAATTTTCTTTTTATATTCTCATAATATTTGAAAGTATACTATTTTGCCTTTGCTAAACATTGTGGGATCAATTAAGGAAAACAAATTGTTTGGCAATATGAAATGCACAAAATACAAATATATACAAACTGAATTGAGTTCCAGGAAGTTGTTATAGAGAAAGAAACAAGTATAATGTCCTGCTTCAAGAATAAGTTAAGAAGATATATATTGCAAAATACAATATGCAAGATGAAAAACAGGGAATTTTTAAAAACTTAATGACAACAAGTTCTACGGTTTTTGTCTACTTATCTTCTGGTTGTTGTGAATATAAATACTAAATAAAAGCTGTAGGAAAGAAAATAATCAAAGGATGATCAAAATTGTTCAAAAATGTATACAAAGGAATGATCTAGGCATAAAAACACAATAAAAAGCTAAAAAGCATAAATTAATAAGCACAATACTTAAGAATTGGTACGTATAAATAACTGTCCCTTAAATTTATATTATAAAAGTACTGGTGAAATTTACTGTTGTAAAGAGGAGATAAATATTTATTTACTCACAAATCCTTTAAAAAAAAAAAAAATTAAAGAAAGAGAAAGCAAATAGCTTCTTGAGAAATATCTTAGATTCTTGCATAATTATATCAGAATGAACGACTAATTTATTATAATTAATATAAACTTTAAAAAATGTAACCTGAAATATAAGATACACATCAACATAAATAAAAAAAAAACAGTAAATCTATAGCTAAATTTAAGTTTAATTTAAAAACAAAGTAATGGAATCTGCCACTAAATTTTAAAAATTCTAATCATTTTAAAAAGTTTTGACAGATAATTTGAGCCTAAGTTAACATAGGTGGTACATTTAAATATAATTCTTTATTTCATTTTCAATCCTGTTTTGATTCTTAAAATAAATTCTCACCAGACATAAATTCCATATTATATATTTTCTGAACTCAAACACAACATAATTCTCTTTGTTATGTGATAATATTGGTCTATCATTATTTTTCGATACATAATTCAGTGTCAACACTCACTTTACTTTTGGCAGCTTTCTGATTATTAGCACTATCTTTTGGTCCTAACAGATCCAAAACTTGAAGGTCTACTTCATTCTTTATCCATTTACCATCAGCAAAAGGAAGCTCATCTCGTGCTTTAGCTGTACAGTAAAAATTTTAAAATTAGTAATAAATAAAGAAAAAGTATTTACATTACCTGAGAAAAAAATAATTGTATCCTATGTAAAAATAATTTTTTTTCTTTTTAAGGAACTATTTTATCTAAAAGTAATTGTTTGAAGAAAAGGAGGGGTAAGAGCACATCACATGTCCTTATTGCATCATACTGCCTTTGCAAAGTATTACATCATCTAGTTTTAACAAATAGAACATCAAAATGAGAGAATGATAAACTATCATAATTTTTTATATAATTGAAAACATGGCTTCATACAATCAAATGACTCCATGGAAAAATAAAGTACCACAGCTGCTTTAGATGAAAAAAACATTTTTTCAACACACACAATTGAAAAAAAAAAAAAGATACCTTCAGTATACAGATTCAAGAGTGATTTAAGGCATGAAAAAGCAGGATCATGCTAAAATATGACAAAAAAGTTCCAGACAACAATGTCTGAAGATAGATTTCTGAAGTGAATAATTTTCCTTAATCATTATGCAAACACTTCTGGTTTAAAGTAATATTTCAGAATGCCTATGGTATTAAAATAAGTGCACAAACTGTCCACAGATGGCTTATAGACTGTGGTGTGTATGTTTATTGCTTCAAAAAAAGGCTTAATTACAGAAAAAAAAAATATGAAAAAGTAACTTGACTGGGTGAAAAAATATATTTTATGTTTCGAGGAAAAGAACTCTCTGTGGGATAAAATCTTTCTTTCTTTTTGATGAATCCAAATTTTACCGCTACAGATTGGATTGTTAGGGGACAAATAAAAAAATCAAGCATATCATTCAGAATAAAATGACAACTATGAAATTCCTAGATTGCAAAATGAACTGGAGAAGATATCCAGCAAAAGGGTTGGACAATTGAAATTTATCACTGACATTGTGAATACATCATTTTACACTGACATTTTCTTTTCTTTTGGGGGAGTCCTCAAAGTTAGTTATTCAAGAAACTTTTGATGTTGTTGCTTATCTCCATGTCTAGCCAAGCTAGACTAAGTCCATAATTTCACTCACTTTCAAAAAGTCCAACACCATTTGAGGGTCTTTATAAAGATCTTGTTTTGTAAGCCCCAGGCAGTCAAGAATGTATTCTGGAGATGCAGGCAGAACACCTAACACAAGTCGAAAGAACATTGTTTCCAACCTTAAAAGTCGTTCAGAGGTGGCCTCTCCGAAAACAAGTTAGAATATATAGTTTGTTCCGGCCTGCTGCATTGAAGGGAAAGAGAACCACCAGGGCATTTAGCCTCATACCAGAGATGAGCAGGAGGAATAGTTGATTGGTGAAATAAATATTATTATAGATATTAGATTATATGGTGAAATAGATATATAAGATCTAACTTTACAAATAATTTTGTTGCATCCTTTGTATATTATTACCTCCACAATATAACCAATATTTCAAAAATAATTTTAATACAATTTCTTGGTTTTGGTACAGGTCTCTTAAAAAAGATCCAGCATAAAAGTTTTGGACTGGTCTAGAAATAGTCTTGATTTTGATTCCTCAGAAAATTATTCACATGTGATGGATACTATAACTACAACAAAGAAAGTCGCTACCAAGATTAAACTGCAGGAGAGTTTGGTACTATGAAATTGGTCACAATTACATTGAAAAGTTGATTTCTTAATTCCAGACTGCTGCAAGGCTATCATTACAGTTCAGAGGGTCTACAAAAAACAAATGATCTCTCTGCATGTAATCACATCAACAGGCAGGTAATATAATTATAGCATATGTAAAATTTATTATGAATGCCTGAAATTATGTGTCAATCTCTCTTTCTATTCCATATATACTTTGATTAAATACTACATTTTTCACTTTCAGAACTTATTCTAAGTAATAAGGTGTTTTAAATATTACAACATGCAAATTATATTCTATATCAGTTTTATTCTAATACTATAGTTTTTGAATAAAACATAAACCACATTATTTGTACACTTTCCCATTTTTTTTCACATGCATTTCTTTTGTCTGCCATTGTATATGCACTTTTGTACTGAACAGAAAATAATTTCATTTTTATTTGGTGGAAATAAGTATTATTATTAATTTTTTTTACAGTGTATAAATATTTTGTGATTATATATTTTTTGTTTTGCTCCAATTTCTTTTGTCATCTTTTTGGCAGTGATATGATAACACACATATATAAAACTTCTTATCTTTGTTGGCAGAATACTAATCTAGGTCATTTTTGATGTCCTCATTTGAAATAAAGGTTATTCCACCTAAAAAGTTTTGTAGTCTGGAAAAAATAATAATCAGAAGGTGCCAGATCTGGAGAATATGGTACATAACGCAATGCATCTCATCCAATATAAAAGTTTTTAGCAAGTTACTAAACTTGTATAAAGTCTTGCATCACTTTGGTAGAACACTATACTTTTTCTATTGATCAATCTCAGAATTTTCTGTTTGAGTGAATCATTCAATTTGCCCAGTTGTTGACAGATGACTTTAGAATCAATCATGGTATTGTTCAGGAGAAGCTAAAAAAATATACCCTCAGAATATTTTTTAGAAAATAGTACCTTTTTTATATGAATACTGGTATTCAAAGTGCTTTGAGTCAGTTCAATTCTTTTAATTCCATGATGTCTGACACTTAACATTGTTGCATACAGCGTGTTTCTTTTACTCAGAAATGATTCACTTAAAAAATGGATCTTTTCTTGATTTTTGAAAAACAGATCACAGATGCCAATGAGACAAAGCAAATATTTTTACACATTAAAGTCCCAGTAATGCACATTTCATTCAGCATGCATTATTATTTGCCCTATTACAAAGTAAGAAGAAATTATGATAATTTTATAAATAAAACAAAATTATTCATTACATTTTCTTTGGCTTATGCAGAAATTTATTTAAATCCATGAAGTATTTTTTAAAAAAATTTAGTTTAAAAATGTTTTTTTTAGAAAGGATTGTTTAACTAAAGATTCTCTATTCTAGATATATGTAGACAGTGCAAAAAAAAAATATTTATAAGTGTTTGCAACACTCTAATTTTGCAAGATGATGGTTCCAAGAGATTTGAATAATGTTAGAAATAAACATCTACAAATTTTATTTACATTTTTTTACATTGTGCAAGTAAAAATGTGTGAATATTACAGGGGGAGGGAAGAATACTATTTTAGCTCTTTTCTAATGGAAAATCTGATAAAATTTTATGATAAATAAATTTTTAAAAAAATTACCCATAAGTGACCCGATATTAAAAGAATATCTCTTTTCAAGAAGTTCATCTTTATGGTTAGCAATAATTTTTTCAATAACTTTTTCTATTTCCTCAGGAGATACTGTTACACCAACCCCAGATGATGCTTCAAATCTTTTTATGTCCACATTTTCTTCTGTATGGTCCAACAAATATTTCATAGCAGCTAAAAAGAATTAAGGATTTAAAAAAAAAATGAATATTACAATACAATTTTGTGAAAGGCAATAATAAAAATTAATTGAAAAAAATTTTTAGAACTTAAAGAAATATACATTAAATATTGAAGAATTCTTTTGGAAGAATTTTGAGAGATGCTATATATTTTCACACATTTCTAACATGAGAACATCTATTACATTGCAATGTAACTATTTTATTAAAAGCATAAAAATTTATAAATTTTAGACTGAATTTCCAGTAACATTTGTGCTAAAAATTACATTTCAATAATGGATCTATAATTTATTTTAACAGCAAAAAAAATGGAAAGCATGCTAAAATTTTCCTTAAAAATAGAAAATTCTAACAATGCAATTTAGAGTTATGTGCATATGATTTATAATAAAGTGATTTTTAAAAAGATCTGCTTGTTTTTATTTCTTTTGATCAATAGCAAAACAAAAATACTTTACTCATCAAAAAGCAATGGTTAAATATTAATGTATACAGAACTTAATAACATCCCTTAAAATCTTGATCAACTTTAAAACGGAGATTCCTTAAAATTCAGAATTTTCACAATACCTGGTGTCAGAAAAGTATGATTTCACTTTCAAATATTAATTGCAAGATACTTAAGAGTTTATGTTCAACAAAGAAAATACCAAAGTTTTATTATTACAAGATTTCAATTTGTCTCTAATTTCTAACATAATTCTAATTTTTGTGTGCAACATATAGTCTATATGAGATTTCTAGCAACATTGTAAGCATTGTAGAATCAACATTCTGAATAGTTGCTGTAATTCGATTTTTCAATTCATTAGTGTTATGAATTGGAGATAAGGGTAAACACTGTTTTTCCTGCATCCCCACAAGTCCAAAGATGTTATGTCTAGAGATCTAGGTGGCCATGATATATTGGACCTGTTCCCATCTATCACCTGGGAGAGCTCTTTTCTGTTAAAACCTTGCTCACTTCTAAACTCCAGTGTGGTGGCGCCCCATTAATGTGTATTAAGATTAAACATTAACATGTGTTGCAGATTTAAATTTGATAAACTCTTCTACAGCTTGTGCTTGTTTTAGAGGTAGTCATTTTGAAACAAAAATGTTGCCGAAATGTGGATGCTGTACACTCTAGTTTGTATTTCATTAAACAGAAACTTTAATCTTTTCTTTATGAAACATTAAAAAACGTTAATGAAAATCTTTTTTGTTGTTGTTGTTTAAATCATTTTTGAAAGTGTAGTCATACTTTTTGGACACCCTATACTTTACATTTAAACGGAGAAAATAATTTTTAAAAAAAGAACAACTTCTAAGGAAGAAGAATCATTACAAGGACAATTATAAAAATGATTAAGTAAACAAAGATAGTTCATGAGTAATTCCAAAGTAAATTATCAAAAGAAAAAAAATATTTTATAGAACAGATTTTTTTTATATAAAGCTAAATTATATTACTAATACAATGAAAAAGCACAAATAAAGTGTAATACATTAATACATATATTAATGTTCATTTAATAATGACAGAGACTGCAAACAAATACTGAATAATTACTAACAGTAAAAGAAAAATAAGAGTAAAATGTCATAAGAATTATATCTTAAGCTTACCATTCACCTTCATCTCAGTATTTAGTTTTTCTTCAGCAATATATTGAACAAGTAACTCAGTTTTTGACATTATTTGAGGTTTAATTGAAGTTCCAATTTTGTACAACAAGTTGCCTGTTGATTTGGATATTCCTTTAGGAGAATATTTATTAGCCTAATTAAATGGGAAGAAAAGAATTAAAAGAAGGAGAAAAAGAACAAATACATAAATAATCATTGTCTTTTAAAATTAATTTTTTTATGTATTATAAAATATTAATGCTTTTTTAAAAAAAAAAATCAAGTATAAAACATTTTAAAACAATGAAAACCAAATACAGAATTTTTATTTGAAAATGTGCGAAAGTTAACACAACTTTATTTTTTCTCTTATTGTAGCTCTGAAAAATCAATTAACAGGATTTGAATTGGCAGCTTTTTATCATTTTCTTGTGCTACTACACTTCAGATATGATCAAATAGATTCTTTCAAAAACAAATATCTGCAGTTTTTCCTGGAATCAAGTACTTAATCTTGATTTATAGCTATACCACAGAAAGACAGCAATAATAATGATAATAATAAATAATCATAATTCATCCCATCCAAAATTATGCAGATAAAACAAGAATGCATTGCATCTAGAAAATTTAAAAAATTACCTGGATTAATTCAAGTCATACAAGATTTTTTTTTTTTTTTGAAAAATATATCTGATTTTTTCAACCATGATTCATGTGAAAAATAATGCACCATTGAACAAGACATTTATTTTGAAAAAACTATGAAAGAAATCATAATTCTGAACAAGCATAATTTAAAAATAATTTTGAATCAATCTCCCAATTCAATATATCATTTAAAAGAAATATTATGTCATTTTAAAATCAAGAATAAAGTATATTTCCTAATACACAATAAAAATGCTAATTTCCAAGAAAAAGAAAAGCATAGATTTTTAAGATTAATTTTTTTTATTTTAATTGTGCCTTTTTCATATTAAAAAGCATATCAAAAGAAATTATGGATTTTTATTTAAAATTTTTACACACAAATAGTAAGAATTAAATGGAATTCAAAATCACTTAATTATAAAAAATAATCTAAAAATATTCTTTATAGCTCTTTAAAAATATTCCCCTTTACCTTTTAAATAATTATAATATGTTTTCAATTTTAAAAACATAACAGCAGTAAAGTATCAATTTCAATATGTAAAAATAAAATCATGGAAAATATTTTTGAAAATTCTTGAATTATTGAATATGTTTCAAATATTCATCAGGAATAAATTACAATAAGATCACAACGTGAAAATCATAGGACTGTGTTCATTTAATGTTAAAAAATTAAGATTCAAATTCTGAGCACATTTTCAGGTTAACAAAGAAATGTTAGTTTAAGAGGTTATATGTTTACCATATTGCATTGAAATTTAAGAGAAACATTTAATGCAAACACAATTTTTCATTTTCATACATAAAATTAATAATCTATTTATATTGAAGTCTAACAGATTAAATATAAAATATACAAAATACTACAAAAAAAATTCATAAAAAATATAGTATATTAAATTTTACCGCTTCTCTATACATGTATAAATTTCGTCTTTTTCTTTAATATTATGTGAAAAAACAACTTTAACAGATAATATGAGTTTTAAATTGACATTTTTCAAAGATAAATAGATTGCCATATAGGATCAGGTTCAAAAACAACAATATTCAAAATCTAATGGTAATGTCAAATGTAAATGAAACCATAGTAACTATTTTTTGTGTAATTAATTATAAACTCAAAATATCAATCACTCCATTTAATGAACACTATTTATAATATAACTTTCTAAACAATAACTAAATACCTTAATCTTATCTTTCACCATAAATGAAAAGTTATTAATTATGTTACTAAAAAATCTGTTTATAAATTAATCGATTTACAAAAATAAATATTTTATATATACAATATTGTTTCAACATATTTTAACATGTATTGAAATTGAAAAATAAAATTCCGATCACTAAAATACTGCAGCAAACGGGGGAAAAGAAAAGAAAACGAATGCATTACTAAAAAAATTTAAAAATTAATTGTAACAATA
>BMAV01011928.1:0-22162 GCA_019973955.1 Trichonephila inaurata madagascariensis | reverse complement strand
TCCTGCCAATTTACATAAATTCATTTAAGCCTATGAATTTTTGAAAAATTTAATAAGAATTAATGAAATTAATCACTCATTTAAAATAATAAAGCTAAATTAAAGAACATTTTTTAAAAAAGTAACGATGCAAGAAAAGCAGAATAACAAACATGCAAAAATGTGCAATATACAAGTAGAAACAAAAAAACCCTGATATTTAGTATGTTTTCAATAATAATAAAAGAAATATGATGATTCTTTATTTGTGATTTTCTCAACTCTCAGCTACTTTTACTGATTCCTGAGACTTTGGGAAGGAATTCTTTTGGACAAGTGATAATTTTTTGTAAATTTTAGCAGAAAAGTTGGTTGATAAATATTTTTCGCAAACAGTTTTATTAAAATTACAATTAGATTTTTTCCATAATATTTTAAAATGCATTTAAATTTAATCCGTCTATATTTTTTAAATTTAATTTTACGCCAGAAAAAAGGTGAATCGTCACTTTTGTACTGGCATCAGTAATTTTTTTTTTCTTTCTTGTTTGATGAGTATATGAAATATTTCTAGCCGAGATTTTGAGCATTTCTCTCCGACAATGCGTTCAGAATGTTTTCAAATGAAGTATTAATTACAAAAAGGTTTATAGAACACATTTTCAAGGTATTCATTGTAGCGAAATTTTCACTTAGCTATATATTTTCATGAAAATTATGTTTCGAAAATTAGTCTATTAAAAAAGAATAGAAACCGTAAGAAAAGAGAAAAAAAAGCATTTCATAATAGAAAATGTTTTTGTTTTGATATACTTTCATACGAAATACCACAAACATTTCGTTTGGCTCTTAGAACATTTTTTTGGAAATCTTTCAATTTTTAAATGAAATGTTCATAAAAACTAAAAACTTTGTAATCTTATTAATTGTTAAATTATAGTTCAGAAGAAAAAACGTATTAACACTAGAACGTTCGGGATTTTAGTTACCCTTAAACATCCACCAGTGTTATTTCGACACAGCGATATAAAATATATAAAGTAATTATTTTTACTAAATAATTGCACGACTACTGTTCAGTAGGGTTTAATTTCAAGAATTTTTAATATTGTTTCATATATAATCAGTAGCGCACACAAAAAGTTTGCAAGGGAGGGGGATCAAAGGGTCGAAAGTCCACCATTTTGGTATCATGCTCCAATACGCCGCCCAACGTATTCTTTTAAATTTGTTGATTTTCGGGAACAAAAACAATACAAAATTAATTATTCAATAAATAATTAGCATTAATTAATAAGATTAATTATTAATAACAATAACATGATTAAATTTAACTTAATATATACATAGGATTATAACCAATCAAAAAAAAAATTCAAGAGCTATGGGGGGTTCGGACTCCTAACACGCACCCCTTGTGTGCGCCACTGCATATAATTATCACATATTATGACCCTTTATATCATAAAAAACTGACGTTGGTACTATGTTGTGCGAAGCTTATTGGACCACTGTTTTGTCGCAAAATACATATTTCGAGTCGCAAATCTGCCAGGAACATTACTATTATGGTGACCATTCTGTGTCATCCCTAGCGACATATATATCAGGATGTAATGGAATATTATCAATTACATCTGCCTTCTCTTCAGATTCTTCGCAGTCACTTTTATTCAATCTTATGTCTTCATCGGAATCTAAAATAGAGTCGATTCTCTCTCATTCTAAGAAAGCTCTCACAACAAATTAGTAATTTCATCAGGGCTTAGATCTTTTCTAAGAGCCATCGTTTTAAGGTGCAGGCACTGTACAAAGTTCGAAAATCGAATGAAATTCTTTTAATGATCAGATAAGCATATGCTATGTAACGAAGCACTCAGACACAACAATTTTAGTATAATTGATTTATTTCCACTGTGAACTCGATGACACTGCATTCAAGGTCAAATAAACGTGCGATAGGACGTTGAGAAGTTTGTTTTACTAACGGTATCTACTTAGTGAACAAGCATTTGATAATGATAAATTGCCTTGGTGTCAAAACGACACCAGCGGACGTTCTAGGTATGTTTAGTTGTAAAATCACTCCTAATTAACCTAGAACTACAAAACGTTTTTTGTGTAATTACCAAGGAAACCTATTAAAAGTCACGAAACATTTTCAAATTTCCAGTAAAAATGCGGAAGAACAAAGTAAACAGGCTCCGGTGTCTAAATGACACCGATAGAGGTTCTAGTGTTAATTTTTTTCAATATTTCTAACGCAATTTCTGAAACAATTCGTGACTCGAATGAATTATTTTTCCAATAAAAAAAAGTAATATTTAAGCCTAATTTCTACACATTTCAATGCCAAACTTCACCATCACTCAGTTCTATTTATTCTGACCAATGGAACGCAATGAAGTGAAAATAATAAAACTATTTTTGCGAAATTACATAATTTGTATGCAAGCGTAGGAAAACAAAATCGTTTTCGCTCATCCAGTGGAAAGAGCCCACACCTTCGAACAAAAGTAAGAAGGCTGCTACGCCTCTTTTTAATTATCATACTCATCCCATCGTTGTTTGCATTTTGAAACCTTTGTCAAATTCGGGTACTCTTCGACTGTAACCTTGATCGAAGCGGATTCTTCAGTGAAAGCGAAGGTCGACGTCACTGCCTTAGCTTTTCGTTAATTCATTCAAGGATGATCATTTTAATAGCACTTAATAATATGCTTACAGTAATATTGTGTTGATGGCTGAGTATGAAAATATTTGTTTGTTAATGGGCTTTTTTTTTTCTAATTTCTTCAAATTGCTACGTTGAAGGGCATGTATCGATTGTAATGCAATTTAAATTGATATCGCTTTTAACTGTAGCATTTATTCCACAATTATGTGAATATACAGCTTAAAAACTTCTACTGCAACCTTGTTCAGAAAGTTTTGTTACAGTAAATGGATGTATCAATTGCTTTCGAGGTTATTCAGAAGCGGCATCCAGCTAACATTCTGTCATGAAGTAAATTAACCCTTTGAAGACGGGAGACGTGATTTTAGGTATTTTATATTTCTTATGTGTGACGAATGACGGAAATTCACATCATTTTCGGAGATGTGAAATATTCAGGAATATATTATTCAGTGTCGTATTGGAGAATTTAGCTCTCGTCCCCTAAAAAAAGTCAGTCTCTTTGCGTGTAATATTTTATAAATTGGTTAAATACTTACTTGGCATCAGTCATGCCTTGCGCCTTCTAAACTCCTGGTCTTCCCCGCTATGCGGGAGTGTACGTTAGCCTCTGATACTAACCACCATTTGTAACGACTATTTTTTTAAAAACATATTTTTTTTTAAACTGGATTATATATAACATGACCAATTGTCTTCTTTTGGGGAGGACAGTCCTTCTTTTCTAGGCTCTGTCCTTCCCCAAAAAGTGTCCTCTTATTTGTCCCCTCCTTGTCAATATTTCAAAACTAATTTTTGATCTCTATTCGGAGATGCCTGGATGAACTGTAATGGGTCTTTTGGCAGAAATTAGAAGACTGAATGTATATTTAAATTCTGGTAAATTAGAACAATGGGGAAATCAACATGCTGAATTGGTAAATGATGGTTGGAAATATCTAACCATTTTAAAAATGAACAAATCCCATTTGAAAATTAAGTTATTCTTGTTGAATATACTTTGTACTGCCCAGTAACTAAGGCAGCTGTAGAAAGAGTTTTTTCAATTGGTATTGATTTTTGGACAAGTGAAAAATCAAGATTGAAAGTTGAGACTGTAAATGAGGCACTTATTGTAGAATTCATTATAAAAGACTTTTCTTGTTCTGAAATTTCCGATATATTAGAAAATGACATATTGAAAAAAAAATTCATTCATTGGAAAATTATTCGTTTAAATAAATAGTTAAAAGGGATAAAAGTGCAGTTAATGTATTTTTTCTGAAGTTAATAAAGTATTTCATATATTTCTGTAATTTTAGTAGTAATTTTTTCATAAATTTTTCGAGTTCCTTTTTTTTAAAAAAAAAAACTGGTCACCTTACTATGTAGGACATTTTAGGTTATTCAGGTTATATACATTTCACTGCTCACAGGTTTCGACTGGTTAATTCATTTTAACGAAGGCAAAATACAAATATTATAAAAATGGAGTATATTTTTTTTAAACAATAATTTTGTCAAATGCAGTTATCTAAAAACATTTTTGTGTCATTTTTTAAATAAAATGATTTCCATAAATTTTTCATGTTTATCGCCTATTTTTTATGAATCGAAATATTATGCTAAAAATAAAGAGACTGTCATGTAAAAATAATCAGTATCAAATTTACACAATACTGTCGATATTTAGATGTTGATTATTCTAAAAGAGAAAGAGAGAAAAGAATATGACAAAATTTTAAAATAATCCATATTAACTTAAAATAATTGAGCTAAATAGTTAAACTAGTAACTTTTTGACTACAAAATATAAAAAACACTTTAATTTAAATAACAATGAAATCCTCCGAATAGTTTTGATTAAGTTTTGTTTTTTTAAACCCCCAAATGTGAGAAACATTAATAAATACATATTACAGAGTGAAAATATTGTTCATATCACAACCTATACTAAATTCATTTATAAACGCTTTTTCAACAAATACCTTTATTTTACTATTACTTAAGCCAAGCTATCTCACTCCTTATACAGCTTCCCACCCATTCACTCTTAGACTCTATTTTTATTATTGGCAACGAGAACGAGGACGACATCTGTGCTGGCTCTCTCTCTCCAAACTTCTGCATCACTTCAACGGGATGGCTTCAAGTAAGTGCGACAGATTACCATGAAGTTCACAATAAATATATGAATATCGAATACAATTCAATGCACTCTTCTGCAAATAAAGAAATAGATTTAATGAACACTTAGAAATATATTTGTCTTTCGTATTAACTTAACGATAATCATAATAACATCAATCAAATGTGGTGGTAGAACAAAATATAAACTGAGCCTCATTTTTCGTCTCAAAGTGACAGCTGAATTAATTAGTTCTAAACTATAAGAAACGTTTACATTTCCAGTTACATATTTCCAAAAAATACATAGGAAATAATAAATAAAATAAAAGTGTTCGATCTGCAAACGATATTTTTACATATACAACAGCGATTTCGTTTAATTTTCGAAAGGCAGACGATTTTTACAAAAAAAAAACCAGAATCAAAATATTATTCGGAAAATAAATAAGCAATAATAAACGACATTAAAAATTAATTAATAATTTTTTTTCAAATGATACAGACATAAAAATAAGAAATCTTGACGTTGTAGAAATACATAGGTTATTCAAAAAAAAGTATTTTTTATTCAGTAAATTTATTAATTACTTTTTTTCCAATCTCTCAAGCGAAAATATATTTTGAAATAACACTTAATTTGATAAATTAAAATTTTTTATGTAATAATTAGAGTCTTATTTGTGTGACCTATTACTGAGAAATACCGTCTTTGTATGAGTCTATTTCTTTTTTATTTTAGTACACCAAGGACCCTGTTGAAGCTTATGTAAATGATATAAAAGTCTACAATGAAGGTCAAATTATTTCTTCATTAATAATTAGAATATTAATGTGTTGAAACTTTTAATAATTATATTCAATTTTATAAGAGAATTTCTTCTTTAAAAATTAATGCATGGTTAGATTTGTAAATTACATATAAGAAAACTACTTCAGCTATTTTTTTATTTTTTTTTATTTTTTATTATGCAATAATTTAAGTAGTTAATTGTGGTTGGAGGCAATCCAAATATCTTTTTTTATTAATTTCAAATATTGCCAAATAAGATTTAATTTGCAAAATCTATGACAATAGACAATAGCTTATAAGTAGGTTTTCAAATATAACACAAATTATACTCTTATATTGCTCAATTAGTTTTAAGCAAATTTTATTTATTTTTTGATTAATTCTTGTGCAACAACACTTTAAGACAGATATTTTTTCATTCGAAGTTTTATTACACATAAATTTAATTTCGAATTTACGAAACGCTTCGATTTCTCAAAGAATTGTTTTGAAAATACTTCAAACAAGTAATGTTATTTATTTTAAAGCACCATTTTAACTTAATTTTAAGCTATCAGGTTTTCTTTCTGCTCCATGTCGCTTAGGCTGGAAGATTTAAGTGTAGGCATCACAGTATTAATGTTTCACATGTCATTTCAAACTATACGTTTTGCATTTAAGGGAAAGGGTTTCAAAGGTTTATTAAAATTTATTCGTGTAAAGAGAAGTGAAATTTAACATAAAATTCTTTTTACTAATACCTCATAATCATAGATAAAGCAAATAGTTTTTTATTTTTTTAGTGTATAATCAAATATTTTTTAAGGAAATTTTGGAGCAAATCTATGTTACAAAAAAAAAAAAGAATCCTAAATGCAATGTATGCTTGCATCCCAAATGCAGTACCATGCAAAAACATTCAAACGAAGTAAAATTGGTACGATACGTAGACGTTGATAAGACATGCAAAATGAAGTGAATTATGTGTCCAATTATTTGTTCGTTTATTAAAGCAGCACTGTGAAGCACACCATTGGTATTTGTAACGGACCTCATAATGTCGACGAGGATAAAAACTGAGATGGTACTTCACTCTCTTTATTCCACACGTCATCAACGTGAGAAGTTGGAGTTGCAGAAGATTTAACGTGCTTGAGTTCCTCTAACGGCGAGTTTTCAATGGTGCCGTAACAAGAACCTGTATTTTAGTCTGCTGCTTACTTCCAGCAAAATTTTGAGTCAGCATTCAGCCAATTCAAAAGGGAATAGGGAGGAGTGTTGCATTATTTCTAGAAACTGAAACGAAATAGGATAGTTATAGGGGGAGATACATTTTCATAATGCTATATCTAAACCAGATTCACAATTAATTTGAGTAGCATCGTTTACTTTTTCTGGGTATTGTATATTGCTGCTTATTGGCGCGTGTGGGGGATAAACAACTGAAGACTCCAATTATTTGAATAAAAATAGATTTATTAAAATGAACAAGTATGAACAGACGACTACACTAAGACAAATCAACGCATATACTGAAAGAATTATTATAACGGATTATTTACATAGTGCAAATAGCACTGGTTATAGACAAGTTAACTATGTTCCACAAACGGCTGCATAAACTGTTCTGCCAGCAGCTATTCAGAGATAAACCCTCTCTCCAGTGGCGCAACAGAAAATATTAGGACCCCCCCTGCAAAGTCAGGTTTTGGGCCCTTTAGAATCTTGCCCCTCTCCCGCGATGCGGGAATGCACCTTACGCCACTGCCTCTCTCTTATCCCAGCCAATGCACACCGACGGTACTGTGACGTCTCACTCGTCCTTTCTCTAACATAACCTCTGTGTTCTTTGACGGCCACGATTAATGGCAAATCTTTTCCAACCCAAATCCAAGAAGTGAAACGAAGGATATATGCAAATAAGATAACCTTTAAAAGGACAGAAGTTTTAGTGAGCCCGATGGCAATTTAGAGAAAGTTCAGTTCAGAGAAGATAGAAGCGTAAAGTGACGGCTTACCTAAGAATCACGAAAATATCGCCATTCATCCAAGGTACATACCATTGTACGCCAACTTAGAGAAATATCTGAAGTGGATTGGACGTTGCGTAGAAACCAAGGTAGGAAGAATATATTCTGAATGCGAATATATTATTAAGATTGTGAGAGTAGGCGGATATAGTATAATTATATTGATAAGTGATCTAATTGCGCGATCTGTGTTAATTAAGGCTACGTGTTTTGGTTTATTCTCACTTAATATAATTTTGTTCGATATATAAGTAATTTAAGTTAAATTCTTAATAAAAGTCATATTAAGAATTCTAAAATGTCTCACCATTTCGAGAATCCCACACCTCTAACTTACGCTGAAACCCCACGACATGGTCAACGAAGATCGACCATGTCGCAGTACTCTTTTTTTTTTTCACCTGACTCGACCTTAGTTTCAAATTTTTTTCTATATAGCCTCATGATAATTTTTAGAAGGATCAAAATAGAATTTTTTGATGCTTCCTTAGTGATATCGTAACTTTCAACAAATTTGCCGCCAAAGGTGATAAAGTCGCCAACCTGGTAATCCTGGTTACATATTGTATGATTGCCATAATATTATTTTTCTAGTTCATGCTGGGAAGCGAACTTTGTCAGCAATATAATGTAGCGCTTCAGTGAATTAAACGTTTGTTGTTAAATATTACGTTTCAGCAGTGGACTAAATTCATGTGATGTCATAGTCACATGATAACTGAACCACCTGCTTTCGGCCAATCAGTTCATAAATTAATGCGACGTCATAATTATATCATAAATATAATCAGTCCGTTTCCAGCCAATTAGTTCATGTGCTTCACTGTTTCCAACTTTTGCTTTTTGAAGGAACTTTCTTTTTAGAAAGTACATTTGCCAACGATATAATAATGCACATAGTTAACCCAGGTCACTGCGCCTGTTTTGCTAATTCGTTACTGTGGTAGAGAACACCCCAAACTTTTTTAAAGCGTGTATTTAATTATAAAAATAAAAAAATTTAAATCATTATGATACATATTTATAAAGTACAAGATGTGTTTTGTATTATACAAATAAAAAATTTTTTAATTTATTGCACACAAATGAGACTAACACATTAATTTAAACTAAACATACAAAATTTTCATTTTAAAACACATAATTTTATATTTTTCATAAACCAGTATAAAACGTATATGCCAGTAATAACTATACTTTATAATTAATGAGATAATGATAGTAGAAAGTATAGAAAATAGTATTGTAATCATTTTCCAAACCCTTTTAGGGGAAAAAACTGTATACAAATGCTCAACTTCGGAATTCTCAACCCTCCAGATAAAATTTCCAAGGTCATTACATTCCAAAAGTTCCTTAAAGAGGATTGCATCACGCCTGAAGGTTCAATGACCTAAAATGTGCAGTTACAGAAAAAAACGTGGTTCTGCACATTCTTTTTTTGAAATCTGGGAGGATTTTTTTTGTTGCTGGGGTGTAGAGAAACCCCGATGATCGCGGGTTAAGTATTTTTTAATTTTGAAAACTGTTTGAAGTATTTTAACACGTGAACTCTTTACCAAATCATATCAAATTTTAAATGTTATCTAAACTTTACGAGGTGAACAACTTAGTATGTCAATTTTTATTCAATGGGAAACACGGAACTGCCGTTATCATGTGACCATCATGAATTTAGTTCATTTCACAACAGCTGAAAGATCATTGGATAGATGTCCACCAACGATTCTTCACCATATTAATAATCATTATTATTATTTGCGACTCCTGAATATGTGTTTCGGTTGTTCATTATTTGGCTAATTTTCGGTTGTTCATCAGACAGTTTTATCGTCAAAGCATATCCTGAAATAATGTCATGGATCATTTACAATACCCTGACATAATTTTTTTAAAAGAAAATTGTTTAAAAAGATGCGGAGAAAATCACAAGTTTCCTTATCCATCTCAAGGAAACATGTACACTTTTTTTTAATTCATTATTTCATTTATTACAATCACACGAATTTTAAATATTACCTTGTTTATGCATTTTATATTTCTAAATTACAACTCATAAGGTTTATTTTACTCAAACTATTTTCTCTATCCTATACGTGACGATGTACTAAAAAGCTTTAGTACTACATCACGACTTTGGTGTTCATAAATGGTAATGTTGCCCTTTAATTTTTCACCGAGTTATTATGAACAATGGATTTCAAGAGTATATTTGTGTGTAAAGTGGCTGAATAACTTCATAAAAAATAAAAGGCGTTTCTGAAAGTACCTCACGACCTAGCCTCCTCTTCCCTAGTCGTAACTCTTTCTAACTAATTAACATCGTATTTTCGCCAACGACGTATTCTTTGTCACCGCCTTTTAAACTTTTTAATAATATGTGTGGAATCGCTACTTATGTAATTTTTTGGGCGGAGGTGTTGTATACAATTGTATGGAGATATCTAAGGTTATACGAGGAAGTAAAATAATTTGAAAAATGTGGAAGAGGGGCGTATATTTGAATGCTTAATGTTACGAAATATAAAAGAAAATGTGAAATTGAGGGGAATACCCCATTTTCTCTATACTTTATTAAGTATAAAGAACGAGAGTTTTCCTTACTGCTTTTTCGTGTTGATTTTCACCTTGGCATTTAAAAAAAAACAAGCATATTTGTCACTAACTAATTTGATGTCCTTGCTTGGGAAAAGGGGTTTATGTGTTCTTGGGAATTTTTTGAAAGGACGAGGTGAGGTTTGAGATAAATAACGGTAGCGTGATATTGGTTAATTTAAACATTAAGTTTATCTACGTCACATCTATTATTTACAGATCATGCATTTAAGTTATTAAACTTATTAAAAGATTATTAGAGTTCAAATTATGTGGTTTGTGAGAGAGTTCTCCTTCGGGGTCCGCACTTTTCGAAGGTTTCAGATCATCTCCCACTCTCTCTCTGTTTCGGGGATCAGTGGACGACCTCTCTCTTTAGCTCTAGTTGCATCCAGATAGTAGGGGAAAAGGGTCCCTCGTGATGTCAAAGGTTGCTGAGGCTATCCAAGGCGGGACCACGCAATAACTTTACAGTTGCAGCTGCAAAATGCCCGTGTGGTGATTATTTCCACAAAGACGTCGATTCACAGCTGTGTGGCGGGATCGTTGCAACGACCTCTAATAATGATGTCCAATAGTTGAGTGTACAAGTGCTGTATGAGAGATACATGATCCAATTTGGGGATAGCGTGGGGAGCATTTTATGTTTTAATACTTTTTTTTCAATAACATATAATTAAACTTTTTCTAGTTTTCCTATCATAACATATGCAAAATACATTTCAATAATATTAGATGCAAGTGCTTTTTCTTATTTGATTCAAATTTTTGGTAATGCCGCACTTTGAAGCCGGACGAGCTCTGTTGGTGACGGGCCTTCGTAACTCTACGCTGGTGTTCAAAATCAAAAGAATTTTTAGATTTTGTAGATTACCTCTAGAATTATCGGAAAGATTTTAATAAAATTTAGTATGAACATAATGCATAATGGCTGACATAATGCAAAGATGACAATTTTTTGGCTTACATAATGCAAAAAAAAATAATCATTCAACAATTAAAACACACGCGCGTGATCGTGCGTAACATTCATCTATGTCGGAAGGTATGAAACAGCAGTTGCAGAATATAACAAAAAGAAATCGGTTAATAGGGGGTACAGTCCTCAAAGTCAGGTAAACAGGCCTCACATCGTGACTTTATTTCAGAGATAAGGGAATTTATGAGTTCTTGTGCCAATTTAGCCCACTCGTTCAGCAACTTTTTTCAAGCTTGTATGGTTCTCGGCGGGGGGGGGTTCGAGTTCCAACTTCTATCCTCAGAGCGTTCCAAGCATGCTCTATACAGATGAGGTCTGGAGATTTAACTGGCCGATCCCTTCGACGAATATCCTCACTTTCCAGAAATTCATTGACCAGATGAGCTCTATGTGCCTTGCAGTGACCCCAACACCCCCGCGTCACGGGGGGAACTCTGAGGGGCCCAAAGTTTGATTTACATCGAGTACGCAATCTTTTATAAGATAGGTTTGGGGCCCCAAAACTCATTTTGCAGGGGATCCTAATATTCTCTGTTACGCCACTGGTGCCTTGCGTTGTTATCCATTCAAATAAAATCAGGGCCAACTGCACCCGTGAAAAGGTAAACTAAAGCTCTAAGATCTCATCCCTGTCCCTCACAGCAGTCACAGTACCTCTTGCAAAGACATGGAAGTGTGTGCGGCCATCCAACGTAATCCTGCCAAGACCATCAAGAAGTCTACGCTGTTTCAATAGTCCATTTCTCGGGCTTTGGAAGGCAGGTAGCTGGTCCCTGTTCTCGCCGTATGGTGCGAGGCCTGTTTATCTTTTTATCTACCGACGTTACTTATAAGTACCTCTTGTGGCCGCGGTAGCCGAGTGATATAGGTATCGGATCGTGGCTTGCCTTGCCACGAGTTCGAGTCCAGTACCACTAAAGACCCTCTGTGTAGGTCAGCGATGCACGCTAAATCTGTCGAGAGCTGAAACGTCCTCCCGTTGGTGTGGTATGGTAGTTAGGAGAGGGGGCTGACAGCTCAGGTGTCATCCACGTCACTTGACCATGGTTCAAAATTACGTGGTCCGTCGCCAAAAGCCATCGTGTAGCTGAACAGTGCGACGTTAATATTCAATCACTCAATATAAGTACCTCTCACTTTAAAATTACATAGAATAATCATTTTGACGATATTGAGCAGGAACATTCTTTTAAATCCACTCTTCCAAGATATATGGCTGCACGGGTTCTACTATGAGTATTTTAGTGGGGAAGGCGAATAGTTTTATCGCAGAAATTACGTTTTCTGCTGTCGGCGTTTTCAGTGGATTGCGAAGATTGTCATTTTTGTTCTGAAAAAAATGGTTAATGTCAAAAGATGTGTCTATTTCTTTTTTTTTTTTGTATGTTAATGAAGGACTTAGAAAATAATTTGAGTATTTATTTTAATGAACAGTGTGTATAAATAATTTTACAGTTAAATATTTTTAATTAATTAATTAGCTCTAACTAATTAAATTTCCCAAAGTTGAGTATTTTATTTATGTATATCTCTTAATTTTCATTGTAGTGATTCCAGAAAAAAATATTGCATGAAAAACCCAGTAAATAAATAGTTTGTAGATAAAAGGGGTCAGGGGTAAGCAATTTTTTTTTTTTCTGCAACTGCTGTTTCATACCTTCCGACTTTGATGTGTGTTATACACGCTCACGCATGTGAACTGTTAAATGGTTAATTTTTTGCATTATGTCAGCCCAAATTTCTTTAAAATCTGCACAGTAGTTCTAGAGATAATCGATAAAATCTAATAACTCTCCTAAATTTGAACACCAGGGTATGATCGTCGGAAACGTGAAGAGAAGGATAACTGAGCTGTAGCCCCACTCTCTAAACTTTCGCAATAAGCCAGCCTGCATCAGTTCCTTTACACTGCGTGTCTTCAGTGGTACCAGGATTTGAACCCTTGACTCGACAACATCGTTTACGAGTTCCCGACCATGATTACTCGTGTACCGTAATGCACCGTAATGCCGTAAATGCAACACCCTGAAGGAAGCACGCAAATAACATGAAATTTACAACATGCATTAGCGGAGGTGAGATATGCAAATGATTAGAATTTAACCGCAGTACACATCACGCACGCCTGTGGCGTCACCTCAAAGCACTATTTAAGGCTTGGAGATTTCGACGATTTCAAGTTCGGCAATTGTATTTTTCTTGTGGTTTTTTCAAAAAACGATCAGTTATGTCTCATAGAAAACAGCGATCAGCTTTTGATAAAAGTATCCGGGTTTGAGAGGGAAAGGATAGTGGCCTACCAAATTTTGGATTATCTTTCGGGAAATGGTAGTCGTGTTGGACGAAACCAAACAACTGTAATGCGGATATGTGACCGTTGGATGCAGGGGGGTACGACGGACCAACGTGGTCGATCCATCCACCTCAGTTCACCACTTCACGTGACGACAGGTAAATTGTGCGCTGGCAATGACGGATCGCTCAGTCAAATCACGAACCATAGTACAGCACATTGAGTTTGTAACGCATCATTCAGTGTTTTCGTCCATTCGACGCCGTTTAAACAAAAGGGGATCTGTCCGCAAAGACGTCCATTGCTTACGATCCTGGACGCAGAACCAGGGGGGGCTCCGCCGCCAATGGTGCGATGAAAGAAGGATTCGGCTACAGAATGGAATGAATTGTCTTTACTGACGGGGTCCCCATTGTCTGCAACACCACGATGGTCAGATTGGATCTGGGCACCGTGGGGAGAGGATGCTGAACAGTTTTCGTTATGCACCGCCCTCTGCTCCCCGCACCAGATATTATGGTATGGGGCGGTTGGGTATCACTCTCGCACTCCGTAGTACGCATTGCCGGTACTTTAAACGCCAGAGCTACATCTCCGAGGTGTTGGAGCCAGTTGTCCTTCCACCTCAGGGCTTGTACAGCCATATTTTAACAGGATAATGCCCACACATGTGGCGTGCATTGTCAAGGTTGTCGTCAAATCAGATTGAGTTGCCCCTGGCCGCCTCACTCTCCGGATATTTGCCGATAGAAAACATGTGGTCCATGGTTTTCTCAATGATTGACCCAGATTATACCCCAGCTGCCACACCAGATCAACTTTTGGCAACGTGTGGGCTGCGTAGTCTCTGTACCCCAGAACACTCAAAGTCTCTTTGAATCAATGCCAAGGCGTGTGGCAGCGGTGATCTCCAACAATGGCGGGTACTCTGGCTACTGATTTTTGGGAGGGAAACCCCACTTCACAGAAGTCTATAAATTTATCATTTGATACTTGGTCAATAAGTTATCTACAAAATAAATTTTGTTGTGCTATCTTTTGTCTTTCTTGGTGTTGCATTTACGGTGGCCAGCAGTATATATGTATATATATAGATAGAGTATGAAAATTGAAAAGAAAAAAAATCGGAATTGAAAAAGAAATACTTTGATTAATATGCACGTTAAAATAAAGCAGGAATATGTTGCATTACCGAGCATTTTAAATTGAAAGATATCGCGATTACATTGAACTAATTTTTTTTTATTTCTAATGGGCTGCGAATTGGACATTAGCCATTGCAGACGTAGTATATCCCCCGGAAGCTGGTATCTATTTTTAGTGCGGCACCCTATAGGCGGATACCAATCACCGCAAGAAATTTTGACGCCCAGTTTCCTCCCTAGAGGGAGGCACTTGAGCTCTGGCGATGCGAACCTGTTAAAGGATCCACCGACTTAGGCCGGGGTCGTACCCGCAACCTTGGGTGCAGAAGGCTAGTGACGAACCAACTACGCCACCCATCCGGCATATTTAACTAATTGCAATAATCAAAAGGTATCAATTTTATTTCATCTGCTTATGTGTTTTAGATTGTTATAATATTTATCGTTATATTATATAAGTTTCCATTATGTTTGTTAATCTTTTTTATTTGTTATTCAGCTGTCAATACAAAGACAAGTGGGGTACACATTCACATTCACTTTAGAGAGCCAGAGATTAAATCTGGGTTGGTTAATATCATTCTAACACTACACCAGCGTTTCTCAAGCTGTGTGGCGCTCCCTCTCTAGGGGCGGGAAAACCCTACGTGGGAGGCGCGAGAACTTTAAAAAGTCGAAAATAAAAGATTTAAAATAATTATTAATTTACCGAAAGGAAGCAAAACAAAATGCGTTTTCTGACATATCCAAAAAATCAGAAACACATTTACACTGATATACTTAAAAGTGTATCAGTACTGTACAATGTATTTGATAATTTATTTATCAATACTAACAAAAAACATGTTTAATAATTACTAGCGACTCCCTTGTGCTTCCTTATACCAAATTTAATACTTATCTTGATAATTTGTACTGATTATAATTAGTTATGCTGTAAATTTAGCGTCAAAGTACATTATTACTGGATTCAATACATTATTATTGTATGGAAGTGTGGGAGGGAGCGATGAAAATTATCTCAAAATGGGTCACGAATATTGAAAGTTTAAGAAGCACTGTGCTTCAAGAAGTACGCGAATGGGCCTTGTAATTTCGAACAGCATCAAAAATTAATTACTTCACTCTCTTTTACTAAAAATCTAACATCATGAGGCCTTAGACCCACATAATATAATTTGGAAATATTCATCTTTAAAATCTTAATTTAACCAAAGATTTGAATACAATGAACGCTATATTTCTTTAAATGTTTCAATAAAATTTTCAATGAAGATCCGTACGGCAAAAATTTAATAATGAATCAAAACATTTTATATTATTTCAACTGTCGAATTTGCAAATTCAATATGAAATCAAATGATATTTCAGATTAATTTTAGAATCCATTCAAAAGCAAGGACAGCTTTAAAACTGTTCACAGAATATAATTGAAAAAAAAAATAAATAAATTCGAATGATATATATGGAAAATAAATTTGCAATCAATTAGTATAAAAGGGAGAAGATTTTTCCTGATTTTGTAAAAAAAGTGAAACATGTTCAAAAATTACTGAAATGATACACATATTATAAATTAAACTGCAAAGTGCTGTAATAATATGAAACTAACAATTGCTATAATAGAAACCTTCATGGATAAGTGAAAATAAAGAAGAAAATGGAAACGAAGATTATTTAACCATCAAGTATACTTTCAGATGAAAGTATCATTGTACTCAGTTTCTTTATGAATAAAAAATAAGTAAATACCAGAGACTGTCTAGCCATGGAAAGTATAAAAAAGAAGCACATAATTTTGTTCTTTCCTTTCATAAAATCTGCCAATAAAACAAGAATAAAACCAAAGTGAGAACTATTCAGATGTGAACCGCCAGGTGGTAAAACTTTTTTTATTCCATGCAATTAAAAAAAAAACTTTTTTTTTATGAATGTAGAAGGTAAATTAATTCTTAGAATCTTTTCTTTTAATCAGCTCCTCTCAATGGAAAAAGTTCCCTGAAGATCATAGAGTAAAAATGTTTGGAAAAAGAACCACCTGTTTTGGTACACTGACGAAGACACATCAGACGTATGTCAGTCAAAACCGATTTTTAAAGATATTTTTTTTTTGATTTTTTAATTTAAAATTTATACTTTAAAAAAAAAATTTGAGATAACTGCAAAGTTCTTTTGGGCTTGCATGCAAATTTTTCCCCCGGGAAAAAAAAATTGGTTCTAAAAATTACTCAACAATAAAAATTAAATTTAATTCAAAGGGTTTCAAAATGAGTTTGGGTTAAAAAAAAATTTGTTTCATATCAATGGTGGTATAACCGTTCTTCCTCTGGGTAAGTTAAAAACATATGGATTGAAGGAAAACAAAGTTTTAATGAGTTAATTTGACTTTAATTCAAATTAAAAAAAGTTTTTCCCCCCCTAAAAAAAACCCCCATATTTTTTAAATTTTAAGTTTAGATCTAACGGCTGATAAAAGGATTTATTTTACTCATAACGCCCCGTAACCCCCTTGTGATGATTTTGAAAAAAAATTTTTCCTGTAATCTGCTCAAAAAAAGTAAAATATTTAAATTTTTTGTAATGAAGCTTAAAATGCATACATAATTTATCCCTGGATGTGAAATTCCGTTAATATTAGTTTTTTTGTGTTTATTTTATGTTTTGTAATATTCTCAAGCAACGTTCCTTACATTATAATGGCATTCAATGGAAAAATGCAAAATGTTGGCGACAGGCCAATTTGGGTATCATTTTGGTGACCTTTGGCAATTTGGGAATTGTTGAACGGTCAAAGTTGATATGCAATATTTTCTCCAAAAAATACATATATATTCAATGTTCATAGTGATCGGTCGAACGGTGTTGGGGAAGGGAAAAGGCCCCACACCCTTTTATATATATATATATATATATATAGATATATTAGAAAAGAGTTTTTTTGAGAGAGTAAAAAAAAAAACCACTTTTTGCTATTTAGAGGTATTGACGAAACCTCGTAATTTAGAACCATGCCAAGGAAGAATGCGCCTGAGCTGGAATCCCCCTCTTCCTTCCCCACAACACCAACGAAAGGACGCGAGTCTCACCTTTTAAACTGAGGGGCCCTCCTCTGAAAGGCGGATCTTCTGCAATACTAGGCTCTAATAATAAACAGTTTCCTTAAATTTATGGAACAACATTAATTTTTAAAGGGGTCTTATAAATTATTAGTTAAATATAAAATGTATTTTTTAAAAACTATTTCAAAAAAAGGTAAACAAGTGATAAAAAAAAAGAATAATTTGTCAATTTCACTTCATTAGAAAAACGTACTGGCGCTATCTGTTCAGTTAGTTGTAACTTCAATAGAAATAAAGCAGAACAAATTTAAAATTAAAAAGTAAAATTTAATTAATGAATTAATATTTGAAAAAACTGTATTAACATCAAGTTTCACCCACTATAAATATAAAAAAATATATTGAATGGATGAATAGAAAGTATTTTATTAACGATTAAAAATTTGAACAAGATACAGTCAGACGTCTTTGTAACGAAGTCGCTAATTTCCCCCAAAAAGTTCATTATATGGAAAATTCGTTATATAGAGGTTCATCTTTCAATTTCCTTTATAAACCACGTAAAACAAATTTTAAATGCATAAACACTATATATATGTATTAAAAAAGTAATTATTCACACCTTTTTGTTATTTAATAAATATTTATTTTATATATCTTACCTATAGAAAAAGAAAGATAAAAAACTGCAAGAAACGTTTCTTGACGTCTTTATCCATTACCTGAAGAATTAAATTTTTTTCTTTGATGCTCAAGCGCTTATTTTGACATTTTTGAGCTACAAAAGTTACGGCACGAAAGATCAATACTACAAATTAACGGAGACTAGTTCAAGGACTGAGACTCCCCTGAGGGTGAAAAGGGGATCCAAGATGTTTCCAGTAGCTGGACAATGGGGGTTAAAGTTTAACCCAGGGCGGAAGCGGAATTCTATTTTTTCTGGGGGTTAGTCATCTAAAAAAACCAGTTCAAATTTATGACTACTAAAATTTGTAAAAAGAAACTCAAAATGTCCAAAAAAACTTCAAAAAAAATGAAAAAAAAATTGTCACAAGAAAAAAAAATTCGTTTTGAAAAAAAGCCTTCGCTATAGGCAGGTTATTTTTAAAAAAAAAACTTGAAATGTTCTTGGTTCCAGGAAAAAGTTCGCTATAAAAATTCACAATATAGAGGTTCGTTAATGGAGATACGACTGTGTATATATATAGGGAAAAGAGGAAAAATTTGGGTTTGAAAAAAAGAAAAATTTGGGAAAAATTTTTGAAAACGGTGAAAAAAATAAAAATGGTAAAAAATTGAGTTTGATTGTTTTTTAAGCATTGTTGTGTTTGATTTCTGGTCCCCTTTAAAAATTTGAACCAAGGGTGAACAATATATTTATTTTCCCAAAAAAACTCATGAAGAAAAAACCCTAAGGAAAAAATTTCGCTTTTTTTAATTCTACTTTTTTTTTAAATTTTTTATTATATACAAACAAAAAATTTAAAAATTTCAACACCCTTTATTAGGTTCACTTACAATAACAGAATCTTTAAAAATCGATTTTTTTCCTTTTTAAAAGGGAAAATTTTTGAAATTTCGCACACTTGTTAAGGGCATGACAAACATTAATTTAATAATTTTTTTCCCTTGTCCGTGAGGATCATCAAATTAACATTTCCCCTTTTCCCGATTTGGCGATAATTAGTTCGGTGACTAAAAAATTAAGTTACACCCTAAACAATATTTCGTGGTTAATACAAATAGAACAAACAAAATAAATGACAGTCTAAAAACTAAATAAAAAACTTTTTACTGTAGATAGAATGAAAAAAAGGAAAAAATAAATCATAGCTCAAAAACTAAAAAACGCGCTTTTAGAGTTAATCAACTGAAAAAAAAGAAATAATTTTAATATACGGATAAAATAACTAACAGAAAATTAATATAATTTGCAAAAAGCGTGGGTCTCGATATTAATTTTGTTTATAATTTCTTACTAGTTCTATTCAAATGCAGAGTAAAGTGTAAAAATGTACACTGGTGTGCCAAAACTTAAGCAACAGTTGGGTTTTATTCCATAACTTCACGAAAAATCATCAGAGACATGAAATTCTGAAATAAGGGAGGTATTTTTACGTAAGGATGACAAAGCATCGCGCTGAAAAAAAGGAATACAACGCATACGTATGGAATCAAAAAAAAACAAGCTTTATTGAACGCATAGTATCGTGACTCATGATTGTCTATCAACAGGAAGAACAACAAGCAGATGTTCCTTAATATGGTATATCCCCTCCCTTCTACAATTTTTGCTTTGCACTCTCCGCATACTCAGAACCAGCTGCAACTTTTTCTTGAGGTAGAGTGCCCATTCTTCAATCAACATCTGTTTGAGTTGTTGGTTGTACTCCGGATGATGTGAGCGTGTGGCATACGTCTCCCAAAGCATCCACACATTTCGATGGGATTTAAATCTGGGGGGCACGCTGGCCAATCCATTCATGATAACTTCACTTTCCAGCAGCTCCCCAACAGCAAAGGGGCGATGTGAGTGCATTGTCATTCATAAAGATGAAGTCTGGGCCAATGGCACCTCGGAAGAGATGCAGATGGGGAAGAAGTACCCCTCACAATAGCGATCCCCGATTTACAGACCCTCTGTCCGAAATGGGAAGCTCAGTTCCGCCGTTCAGATAATGCCAGCAGACAGAGAACTCCAGGACCACCATAACGATGTCTTTCCTTGATGTTACTGGGATAAAACCGGGTCCCGATCTCTCTCCAAATCAAAACGCGTTGAGAATCGCTTCTGGTACTGAACCGATTCTCATCCGTAAAAGAGAACACGACTCCATTGATCAGTTGTCCAGTTTTTGTGCTCTCTGTCCACTGTAAACGGTGGCTTCGGTGGACATCTTTCAACGGAGGCAGCGTTCAGGACGGCGGGTGAACAGGCCCCTTTGTGAAGGCGTCCGGCCACGGTAAACCGCCACTACCTTGTCGACCTGTTGCTGTAGAGTTTCTGAGCAATGGTGCTTGCTGACTGCTGTCGAACTTTTTTCGCCTGCAGGACGATATATCGGTCATCCCCTGCAGTTTTCGTCCTCGGGCGGCCACACCAACCTTTCTAACAGCTGTACCTGTGGTTTGGAACGCTTTCCAAGCGCGCGAAACGACACTTTTGTTGATTCCGAACTCTGCAGCTACACCGGTGACAGTACGCCCTCTTCCAGCTTTCCGATCATTCTTCCGCGTGTGGAAGTCATCCAGGTGATTTCTTCTAGCCATATTTCACGAACTGACTCACTGGCACTTGCAGAGAATATGGTGAATTGCGTCTCCGTCCTTCATTTCATTCTACTGTTGAGCAGCGCGCGCTGAGCATCACGCGTTTTGCGTACGCTGACATCGCTTCGACGTTTTGTTCCTGATATTTTGCATACGCATGACGTTTCTACTGACTTACGTGTTCCCTTTACTGATCTCAGACCTCCTTTTCTGCAATTTCATGGCTAACTGCTAAATTTTACATTGTTGCTTAAGTTTTGCACACCAGTGTAGTATTAAGCATCACACGCGATTTTACCTCTATGATATTAATTTTCTCGTTAATCATTTTATTATTTTATGAAGAATTATGTTTTACTTTTCAGTTCGATTCACTATAAAAGCATGTTTTTAGTTTTTTAAAACTATAATTTATATTTGATAATCTACTGATGTATATATGTATGTTTAAAAATTTAATGGATTATTCTTGTTATGTGTGTTCTTAAATTTCTTAATAATTATTGATAACTAATTTAATAATTATTGATAATTTATAACTCAATAATCATATGGAGTCTCATAAATTCTTATTATGAGATTTTTGAAGTACTTATAGGCTACAGGACCATGAAGTCAAATACAACAACGCAATGTAAACATTTGTAGTGAATATATCTAGTGGTATAATATCGCCTATGTTGACGCCTATGCGACAACTCGGAAAAGCAGTTGCCAACTCATAGTCCCCATAACTGATAGGTATATGCTGATTATATACCTTTTAATACATATGTTATCTCTTACTGTAGGAGCATAAATTTCTGCATTCAAATTTGAGCTCAATTACAGAAAATGTTGTTTTATTTTCCGATGGGAAAAGTATTAATTATGGAACACGCAAAGATAATAACCAAACCATATATTATCGCTGTGTTCCATGTAAAAACAGTTGCCTCCCGTTGAAAGATGGCCACCGAAGCCACCGTTTACAGTGGGACAGAGAGCACAAAAACAGGACAACTGATCAATGAAGTCGTGTTCTCTTTACGGATGAGAGTCGGTACAGTACCAGAAGCGATTCTCAACGCGTTTTGATTTGGAGAGAGATCGGGACCCGGTTTTATCCCTGTAACATCAAGGAAAGACATCGTTACGGTCGTCCTGGAGTTCTTGTCTGGGTTGGCATTATGCTGAACGGCGGAACTGAGCTTCCATTTTCGACAGAGGTCTGTAACCGGGGATCGCTGCCGGGGTACCCTTTCTCAAAACCCCAAA
>BMAV01011927.1:0-19472 GCA_019973955.1 Trichonephila inaurata madagascariensis | reverse complement strand
GTAAATTTTATGAGAAAATGAACGGATTATTTTTCGCAGAACAAATCTATGTTCTGCTGAAAAACTATCATGTTCTGTAAACCTATAATGAATAATTAATGTATGACTATTTAATTAAGTTATGATGAATTATACAGATGAGTTAAACT
Source organism: Trichonephila inaurata madagascariensis (assembly GCA_019973955.1). NCBI lineage: Eukaryota > Metazoa > Arthropoda > Arachnida > Araneae > Nephilidae > Trichonephila > Trichonephila inaurata. The sequence continues at coordinate 19,323 of BMAV01011927.1, read as the reverse complement.
GAAGTTTGTATTAGTGCTTTTGGAGAAAAATAATCAATATAGCATCCTTATAAAACTCAACAACTTTTATTCCGTCTAATATCTTGGTGCGGTGGTTCTTAAACTGTAGTCCATGAACCCCCGGGGTCCTTAGCATTTTTCTAGTGGCCCCGCAGTTTCACCTTTAATGTTAAATTTTCCCTCTTTTACAGACCCTAAAAAGTCTTGTGGAAAAATTGAAAGATATGCGTGCCATCATAGACTAAATTACTAACTTGCAACAAAGAAAAAAACTTATTAGAACATGTATTACGGTCAAGAATATTAATTCAGCTCTTTTTATTGTTTGCAACTACATAGCTTGACAACGTAATATCTTCAAAAAAATAGAAGAAACACATGTATTAAAATTAAGAACTAAATTCGTAGTGCCCCAATACGATAAGATTGCATCCATCTCAATTCTTAATCAAATGTTTACTGTTTTCTTAATGGAAAAAAGGAATGTTAAAAAAGTTTGTATGAAAACATTTTGTTAAAAAGTTTTATGATTATTCAGGAATCTTTAAATCAGAGGTTCCCAAGCTTTTTTGTCTCATAGACCCCTTTGCCATGTTTTTTGCCTTTGGGTAGACCCCTTCTTACCAAATATTAAATTTTTATACTTTTATCAACTTAAATATCTTTTAGACAGCTGATGTAGAGTTATTTACTTTAAAAGATTTAAATTTTTAGTTTTTGAAATATAGTGTTTAAAATTTAAGAAACATGTGTTAATTAATTTTAAATTAAAATTAAAAATTCATAAAATAATAGTTACATAAAATAACTGGGCAACAAGGAAAAATTATTTTAATGAGAAAGATGAATCTGGCTTTTCAATAAAAAGCTTTCACATTTGGCATCAATCTTGTCGAGTTTAACCGTAAATCTCTTCTGTTCCATAATTCAAAATAAATAGCAGATATGTGTCTTTTTAATGCCAGAGTTGCTGTGACATCCGTTTCTAAACTTTACTTTAAGATCTTCGTTAGTGCCTATTCCAATCAATTCCTCCTGAAATATGACATTTATTTTCTTCAATGGGACCATATGATTCATTGCCTCATGTGGTATACCATAATCAAAGCATTCTCCAACCTAATTTCAAAATCTGAATAAGATGCATTTAAACGTTGAACGTGGGTTAAAATGTCATCTTCCTGGCGGATTATCTATGACAAAATGAGAAACTGGAAAATTCGAGACATCTTGGCAAATACTGACAAAAAAAAAAGTAATGATAGTTCTTGCTTAAATAAAATTTATGCTTTCTTTAATAAAATATAACTGCTAATTAGCCTCATTAAATTTGGTAAATAAATATGTTTAATATGTAAAATCTCTGGTTTCCACTTGATTACATTTCCTTTTAAAATAAAAGTCACGATCTGGTTTAATGAGAGCGACAATCGTAGACCCCCATTTACACCTCATGGACCTCTAAATTATTTTTTTACTGACGCGGACCCTTGCAGGTTGTCATAGACCCCTGGGGGTCTATATAGACCAGCGGTTGCCAAACTTTTTGACCTCACGGACCATTCATAATTTAGTAATTCATAATTTAAATCCCACGGACCACTATAGGATTTTTTAAGTGTTAAATATATTTTTTAAAAAATTGTGATCTAAGAACACATAAAACGTACCTAATTAATAAAACGGGACTATTAATTGGAACCAAATTATGAAAGCTTTATTAATAAACCATAATAAAATAAACAAAAAATAAACAAAAACTATAAAAACAAAATAAATAAAAAATGGTTTAAGTATATCAAACTTTTAGCATTATACATTCCTAGTGTGATGGCTGTTCCTCCTTATTTGAAATTAGATTACCGATATTAGGATCCAATGGTAATACAACAAGATGGAGAAGTGCATTTATTTCAAACTCTGAAATCGGTACCTTTGTTTTATGGCTGTGACAAATGAAAAGGCCTTTTTATATAAATAAGTTGTGGAGAATTGAATCAGAACTTTCATCGTTGTTCACTAAGAAAAGGATATTCACTTTTTATGGAAAGCCAAAACTAAGATCTTGATAAGAATGAATGAAATTTAAATTTGAGAGTTTCATCAAAAGACAGGTTGATGAGGCTTTCTTTTAGAGGCATGCTTAAATTGTTATCCTGAACTTTCACTGCAAACGGATCTATTATCCACGTATTACTATGTCTGGTATCTTCATATAATAACGAGGAAAAAGATTCTGTAAGTGATTTCAAGTGCTTTTTAACTAGGGTTTCTACTTGCTGCATCTTAAAACGTAAAACTGATGAGTAAGTATATTCCACATTTTTCTGGGGATCAGCGCAATTTTTTCGCGGACCACTACTTTGGCGACCTCTGACATAGACCACTTTGGGAATCACTGCTTAAAATGATTCAGCCATATGTCGGGAGTCAGGAACTGGGGTTCAAAATCTTAAGCATCTGCGATTTCAGGCTGAAACACAAAGGGGGGTCGTAGCGTTCTCTAGAAAGTTTAAGAGTTGCCGTATTAGTATATAAATATCTTAATGACTATCATTCCTTAGAAGCGAAACCCTAATCTAAAAGAACCTTAAATCTAACCAAAAATAAGATTCACTTAACTGACACAGGGAGCATCGAATCACAGCAAAGTGTAACATAATCCTAACCAGCAGTCATATAAAAATTTTCCAAGTTTTAAGGCGATATGGTACCCTAAAAATTATCAAACTATCGATTTTTTTTTTATTGGCTTATATAATGCTTTTAATCCTTCTTAATGTGTATGCAAAATTTCAGAGTTGTATCTATATTTTTTATTCAGTTATTTATCCATTTTTGCTGCATGTCAGTAGACTAAACAAAGGTGCCACGCCCACTTTTCAGATCATCTGCTAGAAAAGAGCTTGATAAATAAGGAACTAATTTTTTTTTTACTCCACGCTGATGAGTGTTTAAGCTGAAATGAAATAATTGTTTTGTTTTGATTATATGAGAGTTATTCTACTGCGTTTTCTTTGAAGTTCTGTTCCTACAAATTTAACTATATTTTTGTACTCTGTGTTCTGAAGAGTAAGAAAAGTTGCTTTACGACAAGGAATTTGGTTATTTCTCCAAAAAGTTAACATGCCTAGGCCTAAAAAACGTACTAAATCTGCCACAACGAAAGCTTTGAAGAGGTGGTTTTCAGATGCTAAGACAAGTTCAGAAGTTTCTCAAAACACTAACTTGAGGTGTGCAAAACTTGAAGAAGAATGCAATACTTTTTCTCGTTTGGATGAAAAATATACTGGTATATCCAGATCTCCAACATACGTCATTATTGATAAAAATGCATTAACAAATCTTTTTATGTAATACTTGCAAAAATGCTTCTTTGCGAGTAAATTTTGGAAGAGCCTATGGATTTTGTGAATATATTCAGGCTCTTAAAATTATGGAAAAAATGAGTATGAATATTTGTGTACATGTTGTTTATTATAGTAGTATAGAACTGCGCATGAAATAAACTCTAAAATGTGTGTGTAATTTTTTTAAAAATTGTTAAGATAATGTTTTCTGAAATATTTACCTTTTTGTTTATATATTCATTATACAAGTATATTCTTTTATTCTTGTAAATTTTTAAAACAATTTGTGGTAAGCAGTTTGAAACAAACTAATTAACATTACATAAAAAGTTTCAGATTATTGGAGGAATTTTTATCATGCTATTTAGAAATGAAAACTTTAAACTCATTTTTCTCCATGTTGAATTTTTGTACATTCACTGTTATTCAAAACCCTAAGGCTTTTTGATAATTGAAGTAAGGGTTTGAAACTTTTATACATGTTCTGAAATGTATGTTTGTAAAACTGTGCATTGAATTAGCTCTAACATGTTTAGTACTTTTTCTAAAAAATTTCAAAATCAAAATTAATGTTTTTTCGAGAATTTTGTAAGTTTAACTATAAAAAATTAATAAAAATTAAAAGAGCAGTAGCAGAAATAATCCCATGCACAGTTTTATGTAGTATATTATAAGGTACTTGAAAAAAAAATTTTGAAAGAAAAGAAACATATTTAAAAAGCCTTAGGTTTAAAATGTTTAAAAAATTTAAAACTTTAAATTTTACAAACATTTTGTAAACAAATTAAATTTTTTTGTATGGAATTATTATTAAATATTAACCTTTATAAAATACAATTAAAACCAAATATCAAATATTAAAAATAAAAAAAAATTTAAAGATGGCACCATATCGCCTTAATCCAACTCGACAATTTTAATACTGAATAATTTGAGTCAATCTTTACACTTACAACCTCAAAACCTCTTCTTGGAATTAAAATCTCTGGATCCTTGACGTTTCAGTTTCAGATCACATTTGGAAGCCAACCTAATTTGCGTCTGTCGCGCTCCTTCCCAAAGTGAGGTTCTTAAAATCAAACAATCTATAAAATAGATTTCTTTGCAGGTTAGTTTGAAAACGCTTTGAGAGCCTGCTATAAAGAGATCATAAAGTTACCACAAGTTTGGAAATAATGGGCCTACTGAACTAAACTCAGTGGTGCTAAACTCTGTCAATTGTACCTATCTCAGTTTTCATGACCTTGGGCGTTGAGATGCATGAGCAGATGTTATGAACAGATACTATACGGTGCAGAAATTTAAAACACGCAAAAAAAAAAAAACTGTAGGAAACGTCAGGAGCAAGATGGTGGCATGACCAGCTTGCCCCAGTCTACTTGATCCGATCACCAATGTTAAAAGTACTTTTGTTGCAAGATAAATATAAATGAAATTAAATTAAATAGATATTGGGAAAAGCACATTGTCTAAAGTAGTCATGTATAACAAAGTATAAGATTTTAACTTGAATATCTTGAAAGTTACATCTCATTTAACAAAATACATGAATAACATCTATCAAATAACGGCAGCAACAGCTTTATTGTCCCAGATTTTAGTATGCAGCAGCTTGGAAAACTAGCACTAAGTCATTCTTCATCTTACTCGGTCTCCACTATATCTAGAAAAATACATGATGATTCTCTTAATAAAATTAAATTAGAAGCATTAGGTTTCTGTAATACATTTAGTATTACGTATTGCTTAACGTACTTAAAATCAAATTACTTCAATGCATAAATTAAAAGGCTCTTCCGAGTGTTTTCATAAAAATATTTCTCAACAATTTATCAACAATTTTCACTATTTCTTAAAATTTCTTTCACAATTACAAACTAGTGTTATTAAAAAAATTATCTTATTATTTGACTTTCATTAAAGAAATCTATTGAAAAATTAAGTTACATAGCTCTGAAAAAATTTAAGTTGATGTCACATTGCATACTTCCAAAAAATAAATAAGAAAAAGTATATCTGCCACTGGACAGCAATGAAATAAAAATACGTGTTCTGAATATTTAATTCCCTTTCAACCAAATGACATTGCATGGTAGTCAGTAATTGAACTGCCACTCAAGTGTCAAGATATTTTTTCTACTTTATATGGAATAAAATTTTAAGCTATTCAGAAAAATTATTTTCCAGCATGGGAAAAAAATGGGCAAAAAAAAAGTTGAAATTTTAAATAAAGTTGATAAAATCTGTATAATTTTTTTTTTTTGTCTAGAATTTATTAAATTGTTTTAAATATTCCCACTTTTTTAATTACATTTTAATAACATTTTGATTTTCACATAATTTATGTATTGTTATTTTTAATTATTTTTCTTACCCCAGTATAGAGAAACTTTTTCAAAAAAAAAAAACTTCCAAAGAGCATTTTATCTCAAATACATTTGATCAAAAATTCAACCATAGCATGATTCTGTGCAATTTAACCATTATAACTTAAAAGGCTTTAAAACCCTGCACATAACAATAATGCAGACTTTATCTAGATAGATTAAGGTGTATTTTAAGCAAAATAAAGCAAAATATTATTATATTCATTACGCTAACACATGTATTATTTTACTTCAGTCAATGCGGCAATAAAAAAATTCACACCGGACAATTTCACTAAGGGAGAAATACACTTTCGTTTCCAAGATGTTAGTGTTATTTTCACTATAGTGCTTATTAATGTAACATGCATTGACATTATTGGCGTAATGTACCCCGCAACCTCCTCATGGGGCATGGTAGGATTCTAAGAGGTCCAAAGCCTGACTGACGCCAAGTACGCACCCCTTTTTACGATCTGTCTTGAAACCCCAAAGCTGATTATATTCTCCATTACACCTCAGTTTGACATCCACTGTTACGAATTGTAGAAAGAGCTTTGAATAATTAAAGGTACAGTAAAGAAAATTACAGTATTTCTTATCAAAGAGTTATAACTCATAATTTACTCATTAATAATATTACTTCGTGTTCAGGGGGCCACCTTCCTTTGCGTAATTACTGACAGATATATATATATATATATATATATATATATATATGTATATATATATATTTGCATTTTTGAACAAAATTTCAAAATCTATCTCTGTTGAAGTTGTCTGCTGTCCCATTTCATAATCTGCATTTAATTTAATCCTATATTTTGTTTTTGTTGCTGAGTACGTTGATAAAGATTTTTCACGTACAAACTTGTACTGAATGACATTTAAATGTTTATAATTGTGTGAGAATCTTCTGTGCATTCTGTATGGATGTTCAACCAAAATGTTAAGAGTTGTTCTTACTTAAATTTAGATTTTAATATCGAATCTGTTGATAAGTTGATCTCTCTCCTTCATTGGCAAGCCTTCTCGAAAGTATCATTGTATTCGAAAGGATTTTTTTATTCATTTATGCTTGGTTTTCTCTTCTGGAAAAAATTCTCTTATATCTTTTATTTGAAAAACTGGGAACCATTATATACGTTTTCACATTGTCCTTTAAATTCAATTAATTTTCACTTAAACTCATTCATTAGAAAATTGTTAGTTTTTCAAAACATTGCATATCACCCTGTTTGAGATACAAAACAGGTATTGATTCCTTAAAACCAATGCATTCATTTTTTTTTCTTTAATTTTTTTGTAAAATGTACATTTAATATTTTTACTTCATTTAAAACAGCAATTATGTTTGCTAAAAAGATAAACTTCACAACCATATTTCATCACATAATTATAGCGCATTCTTGATTCATTTAAAATTAATCTGAATTTCGAATGTAAAAGTAGGATTCTAAGTTTTGTTGATAATTTTGCTCATAATAAAGCAAGTAATCTGGAATTTAACGTTCTTGCTTTTAGAAAATTTATTATCTTCACGGCATCAGTTAAAACGTCCTTTGATAAATTATTTATTCGTTTTACTACCGTGATACATTGACTTTGGGAAACTAAGTTTCAATTTTTTATTCCTTGGACTCACAAAAATTTACTTCTCAAAGAATGGCTTTTAAAACCAGCTGATATGAGTACTTGTCCAGTATTTTCAGGTGAAATTAAAAAGAAAAACAATTGATTGAGTTTTTTCAGAGTTCAAACTTTGATTTTTCACATTTCTTTTAACTATATTTTTTTTTCTTTTCGTGTTAGCTTAATCGAACAGACAATTTTACTCTTGTTATGAATTCTATTTCCTTCTCTAAGAAGCTTTATAAACAAACAGTAAGCAATCCAGCTGAATAAGGTTAATAAGTAAGCAGGTGTTATCTCACTTTTATAATAAAAATAAAAACTCCAATTATATACACACTTTATTAAGTGGAGTGTTTTTTTCCTTGCTTAAGCAAAAACAAAATTACCGCAAACGATACTTTAAACTTAAACTGAATGCAAAAATAAAAAAAATTGTTAAACATATTTGAGAAATTTATTTAAAAGCATGAGAATCAAAATTCGTAAATTCGGTGTTCAATTACCTTTATATATATATGTGTGTGTGTGAGTGTGTGTGGCACTCTTTTTATTTCTTATATACATTTTTATTTATAATGAACAAAAATAAAATAAAATAGATTTTACTATTTATATTTAAATGTGGTTTTTTGAGGAAAGTATTGATTTTTTTCTGTGTGAAATTTTGGATATCGAGCAACGGGATTTTTCGAACAAGTATCTGAAGTATCTGATCAATTCCAGAAGCCACTATAAGAATATGATTTCAACTATTTTAAGTGTAATTTCTTTTTTTCTTTTTTTTTTTCCATTTTTGCATTCAGTTTTTAAACTGACTTTTTTTTGAGACTCTAGGTAGACTCCTTGTGTGCCGACAAGTATAACACAAGGCTTACAAACGTAAGTCAATACTCAAACAATAGTAATAGGAAATTACATGTAGAAGGAAATATTCACAAATGGGAACCAAAAGGGGGGGAAAAGTGAATACAGATACAACAAATACAGAAAAAAATACAAGATTGCTCACATGTGAACGGAGATAATCAAAAATTAAAACTATACAATGAGGGAGATAAGAAAACATGATCACAAAAACTCGATATTGTTACTAAGCATGCACAATCTTGGATGCATAAAAATAACTGACATTAAATAATTAATTTTAATTAAAATTTCAAATTAGAGTTCACTAGTAAACTATAACAATATAGTTTTTCTATCAAATCATTGTGAAAAGTCAAAAATTAAGGCATTTTTACTGGGCTTAATAATATGTCTGTTTTTAAAAGTTCTTCATCCCAGTTATCTCACGAATTGCAGGGCATTATGTCGGTGTACGGAAAGTTGGGGATTCAAATCGTTCATCTAATTTAACATAAGATAAAGTTCTTACTTCCATGGTGAGTTATACCTAGTAGCAAATTCCTGTACATTGTTCTTAATATTCCGTTGGAGGAAGATCGAACGACATTATTCATACATGAATTTCGTGGGTAAGATTAAAACGTCACCTTATGGAAGTTGAAACTCTAAAAATCTTAAACGAGCTCACATCAGAGTTTTTCTGACTGTAGGTGTTACTTCAGTTCTCAACCTGTGTATCCAGAGACCAAATGCCAAAATTCTTGTTTCAGCTATAAGCAATCGACAAAAAAGTGTTGCCTTAAAATGTGACTTGATACTTACGTATTATCACAACAATCGCCAACTCTATTAATAACTCGTCAAACTGGCAACCCCTATTTTCCTATGTGTCGTACTCGCTAATTGACATCTATGTGCTTTGTTTCATATAATATCGCCAATAATATAAGTACCTGTGACTTTAATAAACAATCGATCAATTATAGCTCTATTTTAATCGTTTAAATGACGTTTTTTTTCTAATTATTATAGTTTCATAGCACATTTCATTTCTCTCAAAATCTCCCTTTCTCTCTATTGTTACAGCATTACATTCATCTCTTCAAAAATACATTTAAAAAGATATTTTCCAACGATCATTTTATTTACCGTAAAATTGATTATCATGGCCTATTAAATTTTCCTTTAACTCCATTAAAATTCCCTCACAAATTACCATCAAGTTTTGTTCAATGATGGCAGCTGTTTTTCCTTTCCTTCCATTAAAATTCTCGTTTGAACTCTCTTCGAGAAGCTAACTTCCAAAACATCGTCGATAACAGCTGAATCTGACATGTATGATAACTTTAGTTATCCAAATAATGGTATAAGCAGCTTATCAAGAAGCTTATGGAAGAAGTATATTAATTGATAAGAAAAATATTTTCAAGATATTCTAAATAATAAATTTTTGCAATGAAGATCTTAAGAAGAAATTTTAATTAATCAAAGGAGCACTTTATTGTCAAGGTATTCCTAAGTTCACTTGTATAATATTTTTTTTCCTTTGTATTTATTAAAGTATAACTCACGAGTATTTAATATTTACTTAATTGGTTTTAAAGATTTTCAAGCTATGTAATTTTAATTTTTTATTAATGTAAAATATGAGTTGCTGTTATACAGTGGACTACAAAAGTGTTCGTACACTTGTAATTTCCAATAAAATTTAATATTTTCGACTAATAAAAATTAATATATTTGAATTGGAATTTTTTTATGATATCTATGCAACTTGTGTTCTTAATGGAGTGACATAATCATTTTTTTTAAAAAAATAGTATAACTATTTTTAAAAATTAATAATCAAAACGCTACTAAAAAATGACGCCACAAAAGTCTTCGTACACTTAACAAAAATCTCAACATAGCTTTAAATATTGTATTTCTTTCTTAATTTAGTACGATACCTTTTAGTGTCCACGACAACTTTTAAACGTCTTGGTATAGAATTAATCAGTTTTTTGTAATTTCTGCTTCGATTTTTCTCCATGCTTCTGTGATTGTTGTTTTTACTTCATATTATGTGTTTATGTCATGCTTTTTTTAAATCAAATTCTCACCCAATATGTTCTACTGGACTAAATAAAAGTGATTGAGGAACTGTTTCAGAGAAATCACGGTGTATATGACACAGGTGCTTGAGTCATTATCCTGTTATAATGATGTCTCAAGTTCATTTTGGCGGTATTTAAAATATTTTAAATAGAGCTCGGATTCTCAATACATCAAAAATACCAAATTACCTAATCCTGAAGCCGATTTACACCCTCAGGTAAGAACACCTCCACCTCCATGCTGAAGCATGAAGGTGGAGGAGTTCTTGTTCCACATAAATTCATGGGATTAAATTCCTCATTTTTTTTCATTTACAAGCTGTTATATACCCATTGAAACCAAAAATGTTGAATTTTCTGTCACCTCAATCAATTTGCTGTTAGTTTTGAATTTTCTGAAACCTTATCCCAAAAATCTGGTTACATCAATGAACTATGGAGATGGTAGCGGTCTTGCGAGGAGGTGTAAATCGGCCTCATAATTTGGTAATTTGGTATTTTTTATTTTATTTTGAATCATAAGATCTATTTAAATATTTTAAAGAGAAATTTTAAATTATCCGCCCAAAATTTGGATATTGGAGACTTCATTTTTAAACAGGATAATGACTCCAAGCGCACTGCTCTCAATGTACACCGCTGGTGTCTCTATAACTGTTCCCAAATTCTGAAAAATCTTCCTCAATCACTTTATTTAGTCCTGGAGAACATATTTCGAGAGAATTTCATCTTTTAAAAAAGAAAACATGTCATGTAAACACATAATGTGAAGTAAAAACAACAATCACAGAGAAGCATAGAGGAAAATCGATGCAGAAATTACAAAAAACTGATTAAATCCATACCAAGATGTTTAAAAATTGTCGTGAACACTAAAAGAGAGAGATGTACTAAGTACTCTCTAAATTAAGAAAAAAATACAATATTTAAAGCTATGTTGAGATTTTGGTTAAGTGTACGAATACTTTTGTGGCGTAATTTTTTAATGATCTTTTTATTTTTAATTTTTAAAAATAATAGAGTGTTATTCTATTTTTAAAAAATTGATTATGTCATTCCATTAAGCACAAGTTGCAAATATTATAAAAAAAATTCCAATTCCGATATATTAATTTTTATTAGTCGAAAACATTATATTTTATATGAAATTGCAAGTATACGAACACTTTTTTTGTCCACTGTAGATATTTTATAGCACAATAGGATTAGATCATATAAGATATTCTGCTTTTGAATTAAACAAATAAAAAACAAAAATTGAGTTTTTTTTCAAAAAAAATTATATTTTAAGAGGTAAATGTGTGCATTTGCAATTTTAAAAAATGCATTTCTGCTGACTGGGAAAATGACTTTGTGAATATGTTTCTTCTAATCTATTTGCTTAGAAATAAATTCTAAAACTGATTTTACTATATTAAAGTAAATGAATACATAATTGATATCATATGTAATAGTTAATAGTTAGCTTAAAGATAAGAATAAGTATTATTATTTCTAGATAATTAAGAAAAATTGCGGTATTTTTAAATAAAAAAATGTGTTTAAATAGATTTAATGTTTCTGTAAAATAAAAAATTAAAATATCTTGCACTTTGATTTTAAAATTTTTACATTGCTATAGAACATCACAATGAGCGGAAGAACCTCATAAATGAATCATAGGAATACGACCCTTGAGCTGGTACTCACTCTCTTAACTTCAACATCACACCACGAGAGGCTTTTGTGGTCTAGAGGAAGTTGATGGAATGAAGAATCAATTAAAATGTCATGAATCATGAGCTCGATTTCAATAATTACCAAAAAGGTATCGCGGCCACTCTGAGTACAATCTTTTTTAAAATATTTATGTATATATTTTAAATTTGCTACTCTAAAATCTTCGATTGTCTATTACTGCGGTTATACAAATACTACAGGTGTATTTCAAACTTTATCAATTTGCAGATCTGTAAGAATTTATATTGATTATTATTTTTTCAAAGATATTTATGATATCCTCTTTAAATGTTTTAGTCGTTTTTGTGTACAAAAGTGAACAGCCAAATTTGCCAGTTTATTAGTTTTTAACTTAAAGGTTAAGGGCTGTATAAGAGATAATAAAAAAAAAATTTTTGAAAATATATGGAATTGGATTAAAAAAAAAGTTTTGAAAAACCAAGAAAAAATTTTAAAAGATTTTTTTTGGGGGAAAAATTTTTGGGTTTAGTTGCTTGAATTTTTTTAAATTCAAAAAATTTAATAAGTTTGGGTAGGGTTATACGTAAAATTTCTTAAGATTTAAATTTGAATTTTTTAAAAATGGGATTTTTTTTTAAAAAATTTTTTTTTCTTAAAAAAGGAAAAATTTTAAATGATTATTTTTTTTTTAAAAATATTTAAAATTATCCTTTATGGAAAAGTTGTTGGGGTTTTGGTTTGGTTTGGGTTTTTGGGGGTTTGGGGTTTTTTTGGGGTTTTTGGGTTTTTTTTGTGTTTTGGGGTTTTTTTTTTTTGTTTTTTTTTTTGGTTTTTTTGGGGGTTTTTTGGTGGGGGGGTTTTTTTTTTTTTTGGGGGGTTTTTTTTTTTTTGTTTTGGGGGGGGGTTTTTTTTGGGGGTGGGGGTTTTGGGGGTTTTTGGGGTTTGGTGGTTTTTTTTTTTTGGGGGGTTTTTGGGGGGTTTTTTGGGGTGTTTTGGGGGTTTTGGGGTTTGTTTTTTGTTTGGGTTTTGGGTTTGTTGTGTTTTCATTTTTTTTTTTTTAAAAAAATTTTTTTTTGAAAAAAATAAAAAAAAATTTTTTTTGAAAAAATGATAAAAAATTTTTTCATAATGTCCTTAAAACAATTTTTAACATGTATTCAATCTGTGAGCTAAATATCATGAAAATTATCCATTTATGCGCTTTTTTAAAAACAGGGTTTGAAACTATGGGGTACCCTTAAATTTTAAAAATTTTTCCCGAATTTTTGCTTCCGTTTTATACACCTTTTTGATTTTTTAAAATTTTATCATCACATATAAAAAATAACTTCAGTAAATTTTAAGCTCCCTACTTTCCTTTTTAGTTTTAAAGTGGGTAAGCAATTCTTCAAATCATCTAACACAAAAATGAAATTGCTTTTTTTAAATTTTTTTGAGGAAAAGGGGAAATCTTGCTGTAAGACACAAGGCAGTTTGAAGTTTATGAAATTCCAATAATGATTCCATAACAGCTGTACTATAAGACTCACCTTTAAACCAAATTTGGGGTTTTAAAAGGTTTATTTTTTTCCGAAATGTTAAATTTGCCACTTTGTGGTCTGCTTAATTTATGGAAACTTTTCGAATATTTTGCATCCTGTCAAACTGCAAAGTTCAATGCTTTTATTATGGAATGCTCTAACAGCATTACATAAATTTTCATTTTCTCTTAGGAATGTGAACTCCATGAAGGATTGTAAACTATAAGAGACAAGTGCTAGCTCACTTCACCGTTGTGCAAATTTACAAACTCGGTCATTAATAAGCCTAGTGGTTAGAGCGTCGGACTCCAGAACGGAAGGCCTGGGTTCGGTGCCCGTGCTACCAAATACCCTCCGAGTACTCATGGAGTATGTGCTCGTTAAATCAGCGGGTCCGAAAGTCTTGTGGGCGGCAGCTGAAGCCAAGAGTGCAGGGGGGCTGGAGAATATTCTCCTCCAGTTCCATCCCTAAATCATGGAGGTGGAGATCGGTGGTGTCGCCATCGTAAAGAATTCCAACCTGTCTCACGTGCGGGAATTTCACCTAGCTAAATCGTATTGTCACCTGTATGGTGCTCAAGGCTAAGGCCAACGACAGGCGTACCTCTAGCCCATTGCCCCGATGAATTTCGTGGGCCTCGATTTGACACTGTCAGACAGGTGGCATTAGCAATAACATGTAACTTTTAATTCATTCTTAATAGAAACCGAAATATAATAATGTAGGGTAAGTGAGAGAACATTAACGTCACACTATTCTTTTACACGAGAGCTTTTGGTGACGGACCTCTTAATTCTTAACCGTGGTCAAACACACACACAAGTGACGAGGACGACACCTGAGCTTCGCTTCTTTTCCTAACTTTCACACCACACCAATAGGAGGACGTCTGAGCCTTAACATATTTAACGTACATCGGCCCTCGTTGTACAATGGATGGATCTTCAAAGGTACTAGGCTCGAACTCATGACATACCAGCCACGAGTACGTTACCTAGACCACTAAGTTACCATGGCCTCATAATAATGTAGAAGAAACTCTGTGTGTGAAAAATGGTTTTTTACAATAATCTCCCTCCCTTTCTCACTACACTTTTTTAAACTATTTATTTATTTCTACATTTTTTAAAATTATTTATAATGTTATACTTGTATACTCAGTTAAAAAATACCCAAAGAAATAAAATGCATTATTTCACTTATTTTAACATTTTGAGAGAAAACACACACACAGATCTTTCATTAGTATAAGTTTTAAATATTATTTCTTTTTTAACTACGATATATTCTCTTAGAAATTTAAATTCATTTTTCCCCTTTATGTTTGAAGCAGAACTTTGTTCCCAATTCATAAAAAACTACTTTTTTAACACTAGAAAGACGGAAACTTAGTATATACCTATATTGTCCAAAAGCAGTTAAAATGACTGCATTGTGAAATAATAATTAATGTGTAAAGAAATTTGTTTAAAACTAACCTTTAATATATATATTTTTTTATTTTTTATAGTCATATAACAAGTTATTAGTAAATATCAACAATAAAAATTTTTTATTTCACTTGGAAAAAAAATATATTCTAAAAAGTTCTTAAAAAACCAGGAAAAACATATGTAATTTTTTCAAATTAAAATTTAAAAAAAGATTCAAAATGACTTTTTGGGCAATCTAGTTTTAAAAAGCTTTATCAATAATTAGTTAGAACAGTCTCATTTGTACTTTTTTTTCCCAAATTAATATATACCGCAGTGAATGTTTTAAGAGAGATGTTACTTATCTACAAACAAACAAAACACATAAAAGTTTTGCATGCCAAAGATGGAGGAAATCACCCCCCTTTTTGGGAAATTTTCTTATTGCTGCAAAAGAAAAGAACCATTCATCTTACTTATTTTCTTAAATTCTACGATTTTTCTCGGAAATAGTTTTTGTTTCCACAGACTAATGTTTCTTTTTCTTTCTGTACAAGCTCAGGAAAGTAAAATCCGAACAAAAGAAGTTAATGGACAAAGTGAACATAATTTTTGACAAAAGCAAAAGGGAGGGGGGGCAAATTTTAAAAATCTTTTTTCAACAATCGTTTTATTTTGCATTTAGTTTTAAAAAAATATTTCCCCTTCTTTTTTATTCAGCAATTTCAAGATAAATAAATTTGTTCGTAATTTAAAAAAAAACCCCAACTTTTTTTACTTTTAGGTTTAAAAAAGGTTAATTTTAACCCGGGAGTAGGCGTGCCCCTCTATCCCAACATTTTTATCACGGGGGGACTAAAATCCCCCAATTTTTTTTAAAATTATTTTGTTCTTCGAAAAAAATGTAATTACAATGAATAATTTTACTAAGAGATAGTATATTTTCCCCAACTTTTAAATTTTCTTTTTTTTTGATAATTTGAAAAAAAAATCCAATCAAACTAAATTTAAAAGGGTTTTAAGGTTGTGACCCAAAGGGAAAACACAAACCGCAAAATTTTCGTTAACATTAAAGGAATAATATTTGCAGGAAAAACTATTACTTTTTTATTCAAGTTATTAGAAGTTTTATTTTTCCTTTTTGATGATCGACAAATAGTTTGAAAATTTTTTCTCTCCTGTGTCTTTTTGGGGTGCAGTGTTTTCTTATGTACCCCATTTTTTCATATCTTTTAGGGTAAAATTTGAAAAGTTTCATTTCAACTCAAATGTTTCATGTTCATCACTTTTCTCAAATTTACTTTCTCTGTCGGGATTAATATCCGTTATTTCATGAGTTTCTAATCTTGCTTGATCTGTTTCAACTTCATCCATTAGAAATCACACAGATACCCGTTTCTTTCTTTATATTTTATTCATTTACATTTTATATTCTGTTCATTTACATTTATAAACCATAATGAGTTGCACAACACAACAATCAAATCCCCCTCCCCTTCCCCTTTAAAAGGAAAAAAGAGCCTTATCTGGGTTATTTTTAACCCTAAGTGGTCGCGTGGGAAACTTAGGCAGCCTAAGTACCTTGAGATTGTAAGAAAACACTTGCCGTTCCCAAAAAAAACTGGAGGTATGTGGTAAATACAGTGTGGCCATATAAGAGGATACTGCCAAGGTAAAAAACCCGGTTTTGACTTAAAGTTTGTGAGTTGGGGTTTAAATCTGTTCCTGGGAGAATGTAGGTACTGAAGGGAAACTTTTACAAAATAGCATAATTATTTTTATATTTTTTAAATGTAATTGGTAAAAAAAATATAAATGTTTCATTTCCTCATCTACCTATAATTTAATAATCTCATGAAAATAAACATATAACGAATTTTAGGAAAAATAACAGGTATTAATATAATTTGTCATTCCCAAAAAAAAATTCCCGTTTTTTTCGGGTTTTTCCTGTTTTAAATGTAAAAATTTGATTTTGAATTGATCCCATATTGTGAACAAAACAAAGCGAAGAGATACATTAACAGTTTATAACAGGGGTGGTGAACCTTTTTGGATCAACTTGCCATTTTTTCTAACGAAATGCTTAATGAGTTATAGGCGTGTCATCAGATAATTTTGATTTGTGATTTTTTGGGGAAAATAAAAATAAATCAAATTTCCAAAATTTTTTTTTTTACTCCAAAAAAAACGTTTTGCACTGTATAGTAGTGTGTTTTAGTTATACAGGTAATTTTTAAAATTTTTGTAACATTAGGGGACTTCTTTTTGTTGTAAATGATGACAAATAACCCTTTTATCAGGATTATTGGGGTGTTACTTTTTAGCAGAATGCATGTTGAATTAGAGTCGTCTGCTAAACGGCTTCTAAGAAAGTCTTTGATGTTATTTATCTCTGAAAATAATGACTAAGGGCATAGGTAGATGAAAATATGGTTAAAAGATAGCCAGATTCTTCAAATATTAAAATTTTTGTCTGAATCAAATTTCCATTTTTCCCAAAAATTTTTCCCGGCATTTTGCTTGTCAATCTTCTGCTTCAATCATTTCCAATTTTTTCCTTGTTTAATAAATTTTTTGAATCTATATTAATGCTGGAAATCAATCAGTTGCATTTCAAATTTTCAATATCTAATCAATCAATTACAAGTTAGTTTTTCAAACGAAATCACATCAGGGGATATAAAAATTTGAACGCTACCGATAATTCCTTGAACTGAGAAAATCTTGCTGAAAAGTTTTGTTAAAGAACAATTGGGGGAAAAAAATTCATCAATAACTGTTTCTTCATTTTTTTTTGGGAATCTAAATCTTTTATATATTTTTTTTTTAAGTTTTGGAAGTACTTGTAGTTTTTGAATAATATCGTTTCGAAAACACACATTTTAGTTTAAAAGCGCAATGGGATCCATCATGACATAACGTTTTTTTCGGGAGTTGGCTTTACGTTCAATTCATTGTTTGCAATATGTCGTAAAAACATAAATTTTTAAAAAGCCACATAATATCCATCGACTGTGGTGTGTTCAATTTGCTCTCTTTTTTATAGAAACAGTCTATTTCTTCTAAGAAATCAAAAAATTTTTTTAAATACGTTTCCCGTGGCTCAACCGGAACATTATTATAATAGAAAGTTAAAACCAATTTAAATTTTCCCCAACAAAGCATCAAACGCTTATTTAAACCTAGACGATATGAAGTTACCATTTTGTGATAACGTTATTACATTATCAAGAGATGTTCCACCTTTACAAAAGGTTTTGGGGGGGGGAATAATGGTGGCATTAAAGAATCGAATGCCCTACGTTTTTTTAAATAAAAAAAACCTTTTTTTTTTGCCTACCATATTTGGGGACCATCAGTGGTTACTAAATTTTTTTTTTCAAATAAATTTTTTCTCGAAAGGAATTTTCTGTGCCGTACAAATATCTTCCTTTTAATGTTTTTCTAAAATATCAAACAAAAAGAAACGTGCGGATTTGGTATGTCAATATTTTGGGCAAGACAAAAGGAATTTAATGCATTTTTTTTTGATCTGTAACATTTTCTGCCAGTTTCCAAAATTTTCTTTTATTGTGTTTCTAAAAAAGTAATATCTTTGATCCCTGAATTATCTTTTTTTTTATCAAAAACATCAAAAAAATGAGGGTGCGCAGCCAAACCGCTTCCTTCAAAAATCTCCCCCTTGAAAGGTTACCTGCCGGAAGGCTTTGCAGCCAGTAAAAGCCGCATTGTGTGAAATTTTTTAAATATTTAATCTAGGGGCGTTTATTTCTGTCTTTTTTTACACTTGCAACTAATTATTTTTGCTCGGCCATTTTTCCCAAAAAGGGTTTTAATTTGTTTCACAAATGGTTTTACGGACGGGTTTTTCATACCACTGTTCCAAAAAGAAAACACACACCCCCCTTTGTCGCCTTTCGTCATGCTATATTTTTCAGTCCACCGTTTTAAATTCTCGCAACTTACTACTTTTACTTTCTGGGGTTTTTTTTTTTTGAACTAGCCCTGAAATAGCAGCTAAAAACGTAAATTTAACCAAAAAAACTTTAAAAATACAGTTTGTGTCGACGAAATTGACTATTTTATGTGCCTCACTCACACCCCCAAAAAAAACCCCTTTTTCTGACTTCGTATGACTGTGGAAATTGAGTACTTTTGGGGATTTCTGTAGTGTCTGCTCCTTCACTTTGTCTCAGGTCATTAAAATTTTAAGAATAAAGCCGTGAGAGTTACTGATGAATTAGGGCACAAGACAAGAATTAGATCAATTTAAAATAAAATGATAAATGAACCACATTAATGTAAACGTTGTTTTTTTTTAAACAGCTTGAATATATCTGTAGAAACAGCCCCATACACACCTGCGTAGGAAACTTTTTTTTAAAACAATTTTAATAACGAATAAAAAAAAAGA
>BMAV01011926.1:100412-117652 GCA_019973955.1 Trichonephila inaurata madagascariensis | reverse complement strand
GATGTGAAACTACACACGTACAACTGTTATCTGATTTTTAAATTGTTCTTAACTTATGTGCAGCAAACTTAACAATAAAATAGTATTCTGATTCCTTCTAGAATTTTAAAATGTCGTTTATTCCCTGCTGTATCCAAAGTACTGAAAATAATTTCTTTTATTCTCTCTTCTATGTTTACTTGTTTTCCCGTTTTCTGAGTAAAGTTTTTGTATGAGAACATTGTTAAGAATCTGTATACATCTATTTTCTATCTAAAATTCCCTAAAGTCTGCTGGCAATATCTCAGAGTAATAGAAATTCGTTTTCATGTAAGAAACTCGACAATCCCATGGAAAAAAACGTGTTAGGACTGCAAAAATATTTTTTATCAAATAAAAATGTAACCTACTCCTTAGAACGTGTACTTTTTTTTTCTTAATACTTTAAGCAGATTTTTAGCATTATTTTAAAAGACTACCGACTGCAAGAGGGGTTTTATTTAGCCTTTACCCTCCGACTTCACTGAGTATTTTATGGTAATGCTTAACTTTATATTGTTACGTAAATCCGGGTTCTATGATTTTATGCAAAAACAATCACAAAGAAAATAAACAGTTCTTTAAGAGCGATGCGAATTTATTATCAAAAGTCCAATCCTTTATAAATACAGGATTCAACAGCAATATTCACAGAATAAATCTCCAAAGGTCTTCACACCTTCAAAAGCACTCAAACATAATTGCCAGTGTTTATAAAATACACGTGTGTAACAGCTTATTCACAAGCACAGCCGAGCTATCGCTAGTCAAAACAATGTTCACTCTTCGCTGGTTGAAATCAGACTGACTCACTGCGGCTGGCATTTCTCTATTTATAAACCCGACGGAAACTTCCAGAAAAATCCGCACGCGTCATAAAGCGTGAACTTAGTGACGAGATCCACTACTTTCTAGAAGAATCGAGAGGGTCCCAAACTCGCCAACATGATCGGCAATGACGCCAAAACGGTCACCTAAGTCGCCAAATTTGTGGCCAACTTGGTTGCCAAAAATGATGCCAATTTGGCTCTACCGTCAAGATTTCCCCAAGTTCTCATTGAATCGCCGTTATAACGTAAGGGGCGGCATTGCTTGTGAATAGTACAATTTTGAACATGAAATAAATATAACATAGAGTAATATAAATGCATTCAACACCCAAATACAAGTTATTTACACTATTTACACAAAATTCTTAACAATATATATATTTTAAATTATTGATGTATAAGCCTTTACATTAAATTTTCGAATGCATTCAAAAGTAATTTTATATATACTTCCTCTTCTATTTCATTTAGAAAGAACAAGACTTAAATTTATAAAACGGAATGTGTATTTGGCTTTTATGCCTGCACAACCCTACTCTTTTGGAGTCGATTTCCACAAAACTGTTATTACAAAATTTTTACTCAACAAAAGAAATATGCTTGCCAATTTTAAAATCTGTTGGTCTAATAGTTGTAAAACGGGGATTTTTATGTATGATACCTCTGCAACCCCTCTTGGAAAACGTTCCCCACCCCCCTGAAAAAAAAAACTTCATAGTGGATTTCCTCTCAACAAAAGAAATACAAAACTTGTCAAATTTCAAGTTTGTAGGTTTAATAGTTCAAAAACGGGAATTTTAATTTCTATGGCCCCACAACTTTCTTCGGAGTCGAAATATGTCGCCAAATGCAATGTCACTTTCTAAACATGTGCGAGTACGTTTTTCCACTCTTGGCTGCAAATCACTGTATTTGGCAATTCCGCACATACAGACACTATCTCTCCCCTAAGTAGAAGAGTATAAGAAACAAATTCACTAGAAGCAAATTGTATAAGAAACAAATTCACTTGAAGCAAATTAAGTTCTGATTAATGCTGGATTTTTCCAGATTCTGAAAACTCCTGCAAAAATTACAATTAATAAAATAACAAAATTGAATTTATATGGGATAGTAAGATTCTTGTGTTTTCTTCGTTATTAAATTTTTTTTAAAAAATCAGCGAATTTCTTTACTTCAAATACTCATTATTGTTTTTTTTTTTTGAAGAATGTTAAAGTTAACGGAAATAATTTCTTATTACTTAGTTTTCGATTTAATATAAATGTAATGATTCCTTTTGGCTGCATCCTATTTTAACCCACTACTTTACTTTTTACCAATTTGGCGAATTATTATTCTCATAGTGGATGGAAGTCTAATACAGACAAAGGAGCAACTGGCGTAATTCGGCACACTTGTTTCCTTCTTCGCCAAATATGTGGGCGAAATTAAAATTTAGTATGCATCATTAGTTGCATGTATGCTTTATGTGTTACTAGTGATTGAGCAGTAATACATTGCTCGCGTTATTTTATATTCGCTATTTATATTTAATCAAAGAACTCTTTATATTATTTAAATCAACATATATTGTAATTTAGAATACCATTAGAACATAGTAATTTATTTTTCTGTAAGTATGTATTAAACATTTTAAATTATATGTTTACCAATAATCGTTTTAGATAATTATTCAACTTTGATACCCCAATCAATCTTCATTAAGTACAATTTATAAACTCGGTTAAAGATGAATAAATATCAGTAAAATAGTTTTGAGTGCACTAGTAACAATCTTTAACAGTAAATTATTTTCCTAG
Organism: Trichonephila inaurata madagascariensis; assembly: GCA_019973955.1. Lineage (NCBI taxonomy): Eukaryota > Metazoa > Arthropoda > Arachnida > Araneae > Nephilidae > Trichonephila > Trichonephila inaurata. The sequence goes on along the minus strand of BMAV01011926.1, from coordinate 115,002 downwards.
AAAAATAAAACCCAATCTAGCGAATTACATTACATGTTCTCATACAAAGACGTATTTAAATCTTTTATCGGATGAACGGCTTTAAAAATGTTCCTTCATCAAAAAATAAGGTGTTTTCGTATCCATCAAATCTGTCAAACGAGCAATGCTCTTAAAAGTGGTTGTTGCATTTTGTCGAAGAATATGAAGCTTCAGTGTCGAAATATTGACGCTGACACCGGGGTTTTTGAATGAAGTCCTTTCTAATGATACTAAGTTTTCGCTGCTCGATCAAGCCATACTTGGCAGTGATAAATCGGCGGAAAAATTGTCTGGATATGTTATTATTGTTGTTTTTAGTCATCCTTTTCAGAAAAATGACTCCGTGGTAATCCTTGATGCGTTGTTAAGGAAAGGTATAACAATAAATTCGTTATAAAGGAACTTTAAAAATTGTGTTTTTGATGTTTATGCTTCGATCTTTTCTTGCATCCGTTGTACAAAAGCACAATGAAATTTTGAAAAAATAAGATCATCAACCTATTTTTGGATATATATGTTATTTTTTTTAAAAAAACAAGCAATACAAAAAAAATTAAGTCAATTCCTACTTAGATCAACAAAGAAAATTTTTATTTTAGCTACTTTTTATGAACTAGTTACAATTAATTTAAATATGTGTATACATGTAACGTATTGGCCGAGTGGTATAAATTTCGAAAAATTTGTAGTTTCATGAATACATCTTCGGAATTGACGTTCATCTTTTTATTTTCATTTGACACAACAAAGGCTTTACGACAATACAAAAGCATACGAATATACAAAGACAAAGAGAGCTGCAGCTATTTACATTTTTACGTGGATGAGGCTGAGACAAAAAGCACGGCGAGGATTGCATGATGAAGGAAATCAGACAAAGAGAGCGATCACTCAAGATTTTGGCTTTTATACCGGCAGGAACAAGCGCGTGAGACTATTATGTAATTGTAGTTCTGATTGCATAGAATGGGCGGGACAGGGATTTTGGATTAGTTGATTACGATTAAGATTGAAGTGTTAGTTTTGAACCAAAGAAATAAAGCTTGTTTAAATATTAGTAAAAAGAGTTAAAAAACACAAAAAGGGTGCTAGAGAGAATTATTACATACATAAGACAGAATCACAAAATTAAGTGGTAATTAATTTTTATTAATTATCATTAATGTATCGTATTGCCATCCAAAACAATCGTGTATATAAAATTTCAGTTCAACTGAATGAACAATCTTATTCTAGAAAATTGTGAGAGTGATGAGTAAATTTGATTATCAAATTCCTCCTTTGACTGTTATTCAGAATGTGTGGTCTGTCGTAATATTCCATTGTCAACCAGTTAAATGCCCCTGGAGTATATATCTGTGTCACTCAATCGATGCGTTCGGTCCCGGACGTATATATACGTCTTTCCGAAATACAATTCTTTCTTTGTTCTATCACAGTAAAAATATTCTGAAGGCTTGGAATGCAATAAAATGCTCGACAGTTTTTGCGAAGAATTTACTTATTTCAGAGAAATATTTGCTTATTTGTGCCTCCTTCCTCCCCTCCTCCAATACACCGCATACACGTACCTATGCGAAAAACGGTGGAACTGGGGATCGAATAGCGTAACTTTTAATTAGCAGTTAAGGGGTTAAACAAGCGTGAGCAATGTTAATTCGAAAGGAATTCAAAATACTTACACATACTTGACTAACTGTTCTACAATTAGCTACCAATTAATGATTTACGCGCGCGGTACATCATACTTGTCATTCTTATGAACTATGGTCAGTATGTGACAGTAGAAAAAACCGATATATTTTCAATGGATTATATTCAATTGACACTGTTTTCTTACTCTCTCATTTTTAACAGAAATTATACGTACTCGATTGTGTTTATATTATGTATCTTCATTTTGGATGTGAAGATGATATGGGATACATACAAAAGCTAATTATGCAGCTGACACCTTTGTAGTCAAAATGAAAAATTGATCCATATGGTTTATTTCTTTAAAATTTAAATTGTATGAATTATTGTATTTATTTTTAAATACAGTTTATGTGCTTTAGTTACTAATCTGTAGAAATTCATGTAATTCATTTGAAATCAAAGTGAAACTATTTGTAAAAACTTTTATTCAAAAAAAAAATATTTTTGAAATAGAATATAATGTAAAAGATTTGAACATTTTTTCGTCAATATGTATTTCATTTTTGCTATATTTGGACCTCTATTCTTCTACTGGAGCTTCGGTCTCAGGTTCGGGTTCGGGTTCGGGCTCAGCAGGAGTAGTTTGAGAATCTCCTTCAACGCACCTTTCGTCAATTTTAACTGTTCCAATCTGAAGAAAGAAAATCAATTGTAGTTATTATTTTAGGATAGAAATCATCAATTTTATTAAAAGATATTGGAATAAAAATATCGAACAACTATTTTTAAAGTAATTAACCTGTAGCATATTAACCCTTTGAGTGGTAGGTTACTTTTTCGGTTGGTGGCCCCCCGTGATGAATTTTTTTTTTTTTTTGTCGATCCCCACCCCTAAAAGTTTCTTTTTCATTCAGGGCAAGTGAAAAGTGTTTTCTAAGAACATTAAAACAAACATTTATTTCATTTCCTTTAGGTTTCATTTTAACCCATTGTTTTCTTTTTTCCAGGAGTCAAACTCTGTTTCTAGCGAACGTTTCCAACTTCATCCTCACTGTTTGTATTTTTTCCTGATTCCTTATTTGTTAAAATCCAAGATGGCTGTCTGACCGCCATCTTGGATTATCATAAATTCACTTGTTTATGTAAAAAATAATTTGCTAAAGCGCTTCTACTTAAGGTATAAGACTAAAATTACTATAATATTTGCGACCAATACATATCTCTATCTCCTACAAAACGTCTGAGACTGACGTACCTAAACGGCATTAACACTCGAGGCTAAAGACACAAATGTATATATATATACATCCGTGACACCTTAGGTATAGCATTTCACTGATATATTATATACAATATTACCCCTCAAAGTTTTAATATAATTCTTAATGAGATTTTTTAACACAATATTTTTTTTAAATCTAAAGGAAAAGTCAAATTCAGATTTATTTTAATACTAAGAAATAAGTAATTATATAACTAAAAATAAAAAAAAAAAAATATGTAACACATCAGAATTTTTTAAATGTATAAATAAGCATGCTTATAACCTTAAAATGTTAAAACTAAAATTATATTATTTAAGACAGTCTAGAGCAATTATTTGAGAAATGTTTAGTTAAAGGGCTGAATAGAGACGTCTAACAGTTTAAACAAGTAACTCAAGAAACTATATTTTATTTAGATTGATTGAATATTAACGTCGCACTGTTCAGCAACACGAGGGCTTTTGGTGACGGACCACGTAATTTTGAACCATGGTCAAGTGACGTGGACGACACCTGAGCTGGCACCCCCCTCTCCTAACTACCACACCAACGTGAGGACATTTCAGCTCTCGACAGATTTAACGTGCATCGCTGCCCTACACGGCGGGTCTTTTATTTGGAAAAAGTACTAGAAGTTGTTTCTTTTTTTTAAAGAGTTGCTATGTATTATTTGATTTAAAATTATCAGCAGCTTACAAACTACACAAATTGATCTCGTTAGATCAGAATTGGGCAAAAAGATGCTCACAAATAGTTTTTTTGTGACCCGCCAAAGCAGTTAGAAAACCAAATATAGAGAAAATGTTTTCTTGATTCGACGTATATTTGTGAGTAAAGATTTTCCTGTATGAAGATCAACAAGACTAAATATAGTTTCAAGTTGGTTGAAAATAACTTACAAACTGTGATAAGAATTTCAACAAGCCACCTCACTTCTGATTTCCACAAAATTGTAGAAAAGGACGATGTTGTACTATCGTTTAATTAAACTGATTCTAAAATTAAATATACCTGTAGTTATAGATATGAAATTAGCACAATAAATAAATTGGATTATATTGCCACTATTTTATTTTACTTATATTTATCGATTTTTAAGGTACAATTTATACCTTTTCTAAAATGATGTTAACTATTGAATGTGCGCAATAATTTTAAAAAAAGTTCAGGCCTCCTGTATCCTTCGCTTCCACAATGTTGCCAAAACAATGGCCTGCAGCTGCGTTAAATGTGTGTGTGTGTGTGTGTTGTGTGTGTGATTTTCAGTGCGAACAATTTCAATAGTAAATGATTTCACAAATTTAACAATCAACATGCATTTTTCATTTTCTTAGTTCAAAAATCATACTTTCTTTTTTTTATTGTTTTTTATTTTTTAAAAGAAGTTCACTGTATCTCTGGTAAAAAATCGAAATCACCTAAGTATGTTGCAACATCGCAAAAACGGGAAAAAATCCTCACAATCGATATTCAAGATTGCTCAAATAAAATCTTTTCCCAAAACTAGATGCAAAACATATCACGAATCAATGATTCTGTGTAGAATGAAAATATGTTACGTAAAATAAATGAGAAAAGCTTCCATTTTTTAAAGAAAAAATTATCATGAATGAATATGTCTTTTTTTCTTTAACACAAGAAAAAACCAATACATAATTAAATTTTTAATCAAAATCCATTCTTGTTTTAAAATTTATCTAAAATGTTATTTATATTTTTGAAAAGTATGCGAAATAAATAACATGTAATCCAAAATTATCTAAAATAGATTCTTGAGAATGCAAAGTCACTTTATTTTATATTAGGTTGGGGCGTAAGAAATGTGTAAGATTTTTAAGTGAATAAATAAAATCGTATAACCTTTTTTTAAAAGCTGTTTATTTATCCGAAATATGATTCAGCTTCAATGTACTTTTCTCAACAAGATTTTAATGCATAGATGCCTATCCTAAAGAAATTCTGCTCTTTAGATTCAACAAACTCAGATATGGAATTTTCTGACTGCTTTCATTTTCATAGTGTTTAACCCGTAAAAATTGTTCTAACTGATTAAAAATTGAAAGTTGCTGATCCCCTGAATAAGCTGTGTGCTGCAAAATTTTATATTTTAGTTCATTTAATTACGCAATGGGCTTGATTCATGAAGCCACATGATAAAAACAAACACGTGTTTCTCACTGAATTCAAAACAAACATTAAACTAATTGTACTTGTTCTATTTGTAAAACTCAGATAAAATTTCAAATTTCATATTTGGTTAAAGATTTTTAAAAGTTAGGGAAAAAAATTTCTCCAAAATATTTTTTTAATTAAAAAAAGTCGTATTTTATGCTTATACTTTTAAATAAAATGCATTTTGTATACATATGTACTTTTTAAGAGAAAGTTTCTGCGAAGAGAAGAACTTGGCAACACCGGAGAGCGTGAACTGATTAGTGGGAAACACAAGATAGTTTTTATCGTGTGACAATGACGTCGCATGAATTTTTGAATTGATTGGCTAGAATCAAGGGCTTTCACTATCATGCGACTATGACGTCACATGAATCAATCGCATTGTTTCATCCAACATATGTGGGAGGAAACAATGGACTATGCCGCTTAACAAGTGATGGGCGTCTGGTCTTAAATTTTTCATGCATTCTATCAATATACTGACAGTGTTATAGATATATGAGGGGTGATCCAAAGGAAAATTTACAAGCAGTAAAAGTTAAAAAGTTAGTAATCGTGGATGGGAATATTTGCACTTAGATTGAAGACAGATGGCGCTTGCTGTCTTACACCGATTGTGCGAACAAATAGTGTGAGTACTAATACCTGTAAGGACAGCAGTATTGGCAAGGCGTCTAAAGAACTGGTCTCGTAAGGAGGTGCGAAGTATGATATGATTCTTGTGGGCCAAGAATGTGTCCCCATCTGACATTCGCAGACAAATCGTGGAAGTATATGGAAGCGAAGCAATGAGTGTATGCAAAAGGTAATGAAATGGTGTCGTTTTTTTTTTAAGCAGGCGGTGAGCAATTGGAAAAAAGCTGCAATATGGAAGTGAGCGGCGCCCCATACAGCTTGCTAGACTCAGGAATTGCAGAGAAAATTTAGGTAAGAGGTATGGAGTCACCCTTCTCCTTACAGTCTCGATTTAACTCCCAGTGACTATTTCCTTTTTCCGGTACTGAAGAAACATTTATCCGGAACAAGATTTACTTCAAACAATGATGTTCTAACAGCTGCCGAGAACTGGCTGAATGACCAGGGTCCCGATTATTACAAGGACGGGTTAAGCAAATTGGTCCAGTGGTCTGATAAAGGACTAAACAGGATTGGAGATTATGTAAAAAAGTGACTACCACATATGCCTTTTAATTCCCATTTATATTGTGTCTATTGTTAATGAATAATTTTCTTTTGCTTTGTGACCTTGCACCCTCCCCCCCTCCCCTTTGCTTCCATACAATAACAATGTTTTGAAATCAATAATACTATACTTTGACGTTAAAGCTACAGCACTACTTTAACCTTTTAAGTGTCCCCCGGCTCTCTCACCCAAAGCGTTAATTGCCTCCGACGTATATATACGTTTTTTTCTTAAGTACGATGTTTTCTTTTCACTGATATCTATAAAATTATTCCGAAGGAATGAAATAAAAAAAAACCTTGGACAATGTTTGCAAGGAATTTACTTAATTCAGAGGATTTGCTTTATTCCTTCATCACACACGTTGGCATAAAAGGATAGTAGTGGCATTGGACAGGGATTCGTGTAACTTTTAATCGGCACTCAAGGGTTAATTTTAAACCGCCCAAATTATCAAGATAAGTGTTAATTTGTATAAAAATTTTGCGCATGGAAAGCCCATGGGATCAATGATAATTATTGAATCTGATTTTAACTTGGCATTGTTTAATTAGTTATATCCGGCTGGGTGGCGTAGTTAGTTTGTCGCTGGCCTTCTGTACTCAAAGTTGCGGGTTCAACCCCGGTCCAAGTCGGTGGATTTTCATGACGCAGAAAATCGACAGTGGACATGTCGTATGATTATATGGCATGAAAAAGATCCCTTAAGTGTCCGAAGGCTTGGATGATCTTGGCAAAATTAAATTCGTAAGTACAAATTTCGCACCGGCAGAGCCCATGTGCCTCCCTCTGAGAAAGAAACTGGGATTCAAAATTACTTGCGGTAATTGTTATCGCCTAAATGGTGCCACACTAAAAAGTGATACCAGCTCCAGGGGAATGTACTTGGTCTGCAAAGGTAGAAATACAATACGCAGCCCCACTAGAGAAAAAAAATTAGTTATAAAAAACATTGTACAGTACTGATACATTTATAATTGTACTATATCAGTTTATTTTATTTTTTATTATGTCAGAATGTATTTTGTATGTTTACTTTCGGTATATTAATATTTCTTTAAAATAATCTTTTGTTTTCGACTTTTCAATAGTTTCGACCCCCGCCCCCTCCCCTCTAGTAGAAATATCGCGCGCCCCACAGTTTGAGAAACACTGGGTTATCCCAAAAACAAAGGATAACCGAAAACAGAGAGGCAAACATTGACGTTTAAAAAAATTCTTACTCTTTATATACACACCAACCTCAGATATATTTATGAGATTTTACACGCACATTTATGATGGCAGGGGGCCTTTAACTAAATGAAACTTTCAACATATTTGAGGGGATTATAAAAGTTCCTTTAAAATATTTTACTTACGAATGGCAAATCTTTTATTTCAGTGGGTTCACAAGATAGTCCAGCAACGCATGGACAATGTCCAATGTATTGTTCATCCATGAAGGGGAGTGTATCCTCTTCAGTACTGCAGGCTTCCTCTAGAATTAAAAAAAATCATTTAATTGTAATGACATGGTACATATTGAGAGTTTATGATTTTTCTTCGATAAAACCAAATGGAATTTTGTTTAATTACTTAACGTTACACCTTTACAGGGAAGAAGGTGGACATTTCTATTGAAAGTTCAAAATTCTAACAATGACTTATTTTTCCTCATAATTGCTTGTAGTAGGCCATGAGGGCTACAAGACTCCTTATGCCTCTATCACTTTACTCAGCCTTCTTGTTTTAACCTTTTAACTGCCATGCCCGAGATGATCTCGGGCACAGCACTGGTGTTCGAAAATGTCACACCCGAGTATCACTCGGGGTAATTTTTTTTAGTGCATCGTATTGTTTTACCCGAATATATATCGGGAGACGTTTATTTCGGCTTCATCTCTCTTTGTCAAACCCGACTGATTCTTGGGAAAAGTTAATGTGCTTTCAATTCAATAGATGGCAGCACTTTACTAAAGACTTCAAAAGTTAGAGGTTAGAAGTTCCTTGGTTCAAAAAAATTTGACAATTTGTGTACCCAAATCATCAAAATAACTTGACAGTTAAAGGGTTAAGTCGATTTAAAGGGGAATTACATATTTTCCTCTTCTTCACTTTCGAAACTAAAAAATCCCCCTCTTCCCAGAAGGTGGGTATCAGATTATCTTTTAATCGTTTTTCAGCGACCCATGGAAGTTCAATGATCATATCCATTCTATGTTATTAACAACGTACTGGTGCTACTGAAAACAATGTATAAGAGCATCAAAATTTTGCCTTCATATTTTTAAAATAACGTCTGAAGAGTGTACTTTGTATGTATATTTATATTGTTTTTAAGTTATAGAAAAATCTATGACTTAGTATCAAGCTTTTGACTGTATGAATAGAAATAACTACCGTAAAATCCGGCGTATAACGCGCACTTTTAACAGAAAAAACAATATCGAAATTTAGGGGTGCGCGTTAAACGCCGAGTATAAAAATGAGAGCTTTAAGAAAAATGAGTATTAAAACAAATTTAGACTTAGTCGAAATACTGTTTATTTAAAAGAAATAAAACATACCTTATGAACTTTCATTGTTGGAAAACATGAAAAGGCATTCTTTTTTTACCATTTTAAGGCGAATAAACGTACACTGTTTCTTGTTACAATTAATCCATTCACAGGCGATTTTGTAGGACCCAGTTCGCAACACTTTCTTCTAGAATAGGCCATTTCGTTACTCCTTTACTTAAAGCACATTTCTTCTTTGACATGTTAATTATTATCATTTCCTTCTTTTTTTCCCCACTCCTTTATGAAGCCTTCGACAATATCAAACATACTTGCTGCAGCACGATTTTCATTTTCTTTTGCAAATTGAATCACTTAGATCTTGAAACCGGCACTGTATTTTGCTTCGTTTACCAGGAACCCATCTGTACTGCTCGCTGTTTGAAGCATATTCAATATTATTCATAGTATTGAATATACTACATAAAGCGAGCGTAATAAGTCTCAGGATTGCTCTAATTTATTTCAAAATTAATCGTCCGCCTCGTACATCCACATGAAAGGGGAAAAAGGAATCAATGTTTATAGAAAAGCGTGGGGAAAATCCAGCCATGGCTCTGATTCGGTCTCCTTCTCCCTTCCTTCTTGCGTGGCCGCGGTAGCCGAGTGGTATAGGTATCGGATAGTGGCTTGCCTTGTCACGAGTTCGAGCCCAGTACCACTAAAGACCCGCCGTGTAGGACAGCGATGCACGTTAAATCTGTCGAGAGCTGAAATGTCCTCCCGTTGGTGTGGTGTGGTAGTTAGGAGAGGTTGTGCCAGCTCAGGTGTCGTCCACATCAATTGACCATAGTTCAAAATTACGTGGTCCGTCGCCGAAAGCCCTCGTATAGCATAACAGTGCGACGTTAATATTCAATCATTCAATCAATCAACCCTTCCTTCTTGCGCTTAAGGGTTGTATAATTCTCTAGAAGTATACTATTTTTTCAAAAGAAAGTAAGGAATGATTCATCCAATAAATAATGACTTCCAAACATAAGAAAATTGCACACGTACATTTCAAATTCTTTCGTAATAAAAGGGTGCGCGTTATACGCCGGATTTTACGGTATTTAATTATCGAATTATTTAATTTTAACTGAAATGAATTATATTTATTTCAAAATTGTTTTGTATTTTCAGCTCTCAGCTAACACCCTGAAACCTTTAAGGTATCCGGCTACGTTCGGAACCATGATTTTAAAAAAGCGCATAAATGTATAATTTTCATGATATTTAGTGTCACTCAGATTAGAATACATGTATAAAATTGTTTTAAGGGCATTATGACAAAAAAAATGATTTAAATACAATATTTTGGCAAAAAATTAACTTAGAATAACCTTTTTTCCAAATGTTCTCATTTTGTAAAAAATGCTTCTATTGCATTGATATTTTGCCTGTCAGCTCAGACCTGTGTACAGATTCTCAACTATGATTTTTGAAAAATTCAAATTATTTTCAGAGTTACAACCTTTTGAAATAATTATCGGCGTATTTTCTTAAAATTTCTCCCCTCTTTTTTCGTAAAACATGGATAAACCGACTTCCGAGTTATGCATTTCAAAAATTCTAGTTGATCCTCTGTACAGAGGTCTGAGATGAATACAGGCAAAATATTAATACAATAATATTTTTTTTAAAAAGATTATTCTAAGTTAATTTTTTGCCAAAATATTGTATTTAAATAATTTTTTGTCATAATGTCCGTAAAACAATTTTATGCATGTATTCTAACCTAAATGACACTAAATATCATAAATATTATCAATTTACACGCTTTGGCAAAATCACGGTTCCGAACGTAGTCGGATACCTTAAAGGTAAATGCTCAATTTGTCGATATATGTCAAAAATTTTGCATTGAATTGCAAAAAAAGCATTAAAATATTGAAGTTTCTGAGATATCATTCAAATTATTTTATTCTATACCTTTCTGGGCTAATTTTTTGCAGTTTCCCCGTCTGAAAATAAAGACGCCTCGAGCAACACAGCACTCGTCAGCTGCACAATCTTCGGACGTCTTGCAACGTTTGGACTCGCCAAGAGCCTGAAAATTACGAAGAAAAACACTGATGATTTAAAATAAAGTAACATATATTGTTTATCCATTAGTGACCCGTCGTATTTTGAAAATAGTACCGTATTTCTTTTTATGTATACATTTTCGGAAAGGAATATTTGAATTGAAAAAATTACTTTCTGTTACATTTATTAATTTCAAATAAGTTTGAAACGCTTACTGAAATTAAAATGCGCATAAATAGTTTGTTATTTGAATCAGAGTGTTATAATTGCCTATTTGAAAACATCATTAGTTTAAGGTATCCGACTACGTTCGAAACCGTGATTTTGCAAAAGCGTATAAATGGATAATATTTATGATACTGAGTGTCACTTAAAATTTTTTAAAATTGTTTAAATACGTGAAAGGGTGGGAAAGAATGGGGCTATTGGTATAAATTTACATATTTGAAGAGCTCATAGGGAAAACAATCAAATCCAGCCGGTGCGGTCGACCAAGGTAGCATAGGATTCGAGTTATTAATGGTGAAGCCCTGTAGGGGGGAGCACCGGAGGGGGCCGATTCCACGTAAGGCTCGCGCATACCCAAAAATATGGCGTACCTCCAAAAATCAAGTCCCAAGCTCAATTTCTTAAGGGGGGGGTGGAATTTTTTTAGACCTCATAGGATTAACATGGGAACATGATATTTTAGTGCTTAAGCCCTCCCCATGCCTACACAATGGGAGTCAAGTATATAACTGGAGGCGTCTTGATGAGTGGAATAGTTGGTTCAAATCTCAAGTCCTATAAATCTCCCTATAAATTTTAGAAGTTTAAAACAATTAAAAACTATGTATGGAATAGCCCTATGAGCATGAAATTTTTATAGCTGGAAGAACAGTTAGAGAAGGATCGAATAGACTGTGAGGCTCGTGTGTCGAGATATTGGCCAAAAAGCTGTAGGGGGGCCCGCAGCGCCCCGGGGGGGATGTGTCTCAGCAGATCCTAACCATAACAAAAGTTATTACGATCCCGCAAATATCAGTCCTCTAGCACAAAAAAGTGGCATATTTTTTTCATTTCATCATTTCACTGAAACAGTTTGGGGATTTAACTAATTCACTTACTTACAACAGGGAAAAGACAAAGAATTTATTTTAACATTTTTCGTGAACTGATCATCTCCTATAGGGATTTGACGAAAGCACTAATTTCATTATTTCCCTGCGACATATAGGCGGTGAACTTCAGGGGTGAAATCATGACATTCTTTCTCCCCCGTCAATCAAAGGGTCACACATTCACACAAGTCATTCCCCTCGCTCTTCTCCCCCACCAACGACTCAGCTAATTGCTGTATTTCATACTTTGCCGGTTTCTCATTTGGCATTCTATAGAACGCCTAGACAATGTATGAAATAAAAATCATTTCATACATTGCCGGCTAGTTTTGGGCATTCTATAGAATGCCGGATTTCATACTTTGCCGGTAACAGATATATCTAATTCCCTCCATTAAAATATGTAAATATGTTACAAAAATGCTCACTAAAAATTTGAGGCTTATGTAATTAATAATTTTTGAAAAAAAGGTACATAAAGTGAGAAAAATATTACATTTTGTGAAAACTGGCTTTAAAATAAAATTTTGCAATTTTTGAGCATTTACTTTTTTTTAGTACTTTCCAGAAGCATACGAAGCATCTTCTTTACACTCTGCTTATACAAAAAACTCTTCTATTTTTTTTTTTATTACTTTTTACAATTTTCCCTTTCTTTGGGATCTTAAGATGCTTTCGTTGGGCTACACGAATCCTACTTGTGTATAGTTTTTTGAAGCATTACACATTTATAACTTGATTCAATATCACAATGTTTTAAAATCATTAATTTTACCATATCACTCATATTGAACTGTGCAACAACCATATTTACCCCTAATATTTTTAGAGTTTTTAATTTCACAAAGGTAGATCCTGGAATCACAGAGCATATGGTATTATTTACTGACTCATTTGGGTTTTGGGACTTTCCATGTAAACATTTTTTTAATAACATAGGGCCACCTAGATCTCTAAAAATTGGCTTCAATTAATTCAATATGATGTATGTGTTTATGATCATAGTGCCTTTCGTTACATTCAGCTTCTGTCTTTTGAAACTTTCACCAGGCATGTCCATGTTGAGGGCTCTCGTTTAAAGACAGAAGATAAAAATAAACAGCCCAAACTGCAGTTTTCGTGCTGTGAAGATCATTGATATAATCTCTAATAGCCACACTATAATATCTTTGAATTTTTGATATTAAAATTTCAGTGAGTCGGTTACGACCTCTTGGACTTTTTCCAATACTTGACCTTTTTCTCTCTTTTTTGTTTTTAAGATCCAAAAGACGTGTACCCATACACTTTTGAATAAGCCAAATACACTTTAATTTTCCCACTCAAACATCGTATGGATTCGCGTTTATCAGAAACTAATGCAGAGGGAAACAGTGATGCTTCCTAGCAGAGCTCATTTGATGCGCATCAAGGAGTAGCTCGATTTTAAAAGAATAAAAAATATATATTCTAATTATCATATTTACTCATATCATGCATCATTTTAAACAGAAATATTTGAACTTTAAAAAAAATATAAAAAAATAAAAATCGATAATTTTTGAAAATTTATATGCAGGATCTCTTTCAGATTACTTTATACATATAAGTATAAATTAAAAATTTAGTAAGTAATTTTGTCTAAATGGTATTTAATATATTTTTTTCTCATTCGTTTGAAACTAGAAAACTGTTACGTTGATAACTTACACATATTTAAGAAATTAAGAACTACTTCAAAAGTATACAAAAGGAGATTTTAAATATTTTATGTAGACAATATTCGAAAATTTCAGTTATCAAAGTAACAAATTGCACAGAATTTAGTCGAAATTAATCCAGTTTTACTAATGAAATCGAAATTTATTTATACATATGTCTATGAATAATAATAGAGGGGAAACGAAATGAGATTATATCCATATACTCATTTTGAATACAAAGTACAGTTTAATTTTTTTTATTATTATTATTAATATCATTGTCAATCAAACTCTCTTCCCTAACGTCATATCATTATTGGTCACATCAAATCTATAATTTGAGTGATATGGTGGAATTCTATAAATATATCAATAGATTTTTTTTTAAAATTTCATTTTTTATTCATTTTATATTTTGCTTTATATACTTTATTAAAAGTTCTTATAAAAGTTTAAGTATTGAAATTGTCAGAGTTCTCCAATAATTCTAACCATATTTCCAAACTAAAATTCTACTATACTAACTATCGAAATCATTTAAATTACTTTATAACTCAGTTTTATTTTTGAAACATTGATCCAATTCTAAATAATTAATTTAATCTACATGTAATTACAAAGCTTTATTTTTTGCATTGGTAATTTAAATATTGTTTCTTTAGTTATAATAAATAATAATATTTCTAATTGACATAATAATCTTACCAAGCAAGCAACAAGCACGAGAGCGACAACTAAGACCTTCATGATAGAATCTTCAAGAATAACTTGAATCGTGATAATATGTTAAAATTCCCTCTTTTATAGGAACAGAATTCAGAAGTAACTTTTTTCTGAGAAATCCAACATCTGTCAGCCAATTATCATTTTAAAGTAAAATCTTAGGAAACAGGTGGGAAATAATAGGCAGATAAGAAAATCTACAGATAATTTTCACAACTTGAAGATAATATCATTGATTTCAATAATTTATTCA
>BMAV01011926.1:36122-75561 GCA_019973955.1 Trichonephila inaurata madagascariensis | reverse complement strand
CGTGACAAGGCAAGCCACGATCCGATACCTATACCATTCGGCTACCGTGGTCACTGGGCCGGGGTTGAACCCGCAACCTTAGGTACAGAAGGCCATCGACAAAAGAACTACGCAACCCAGCCGGCTCTGTTTGAATTATGAATTATATGATGTATGATCTGTTTGAATTATAAAATATATGATTTATTGCGTTTATGATCTCACACATAATTTAAATAAGGTCGTTCGCACTTTTTGGAAATAATTTTGATAATTCATTTTTATCCAAAAATAACGTATTTTTTGTGGAAATTTGCTTCTGTCAGATAGCCATAATTCTTGAAAATAGCTCTAGCTCGAATTTTGCATGAAAGTAAACTTCTTCTTAGTACTGTCATGCAAATATTAGCCCATTCCTCTTGATCCATCCGTTCAATGTTCTTGGATGCTGGTTTCCTAAGACTTGTTTTATTAAACCGAAAGCACAAAAGTTCATTGGAGAAGCATAGGGTAATTTTACACGTATTTCATCAAATAGGATACATTTTATTTCGGTTTTTGATACTTTCTTTGCTAAATACATGGCCGTTTATTTCAACGTATGACTAAAGTATTTGTCCGTATGAAGCTCCACTTTATAAATGTCCTCTCCATGTAAGGTTGGAATTTCTTCTTTAAAAATTGGTTCTAAGATATTATGCTGATAGTAGAGTGAATTAACTTTGACTTTATTTGAGACTTTTTTTAATTTTTAATTTTGTGTTTTTAGAAATTCTTGCACCTATCATGAATCCATTTCGTACAGTCATTACCGTCAGTTAAGCAATAAAAAATTGAACTTCTTTTACTTTAATGTACCCATACCTCATCGAGTGTTACCACAAATTTCAATTTTTCAGCAAATAGGTGTTTTTTACATAATTTTTAACAATTTTCTTTTCTTTCATCAGTACGTTTTAAAAAAGGAGACGAGCTTTATATGTTTAAACATCTTTTTTAACATTAAGTTTTTATGAAATATTTTAATTACAATGTCGGAAGACATTCCTACTTTCGATGCAATGAATCTGAACTTTCACTGAATAAATCTAAGTCGCTGAACTTTCTTCTAGGTTCAGAGACTTCATTTCCTTGATTGTTGCCACGTTTGAACAGTCTTATGATGAAGTTCCGTAGTCATGTTTTCATTTTTACTTTCAGCTAGACGTTTTTTTCCCTTTAAAGTTTATTACAGTGCTTCTCAAAGTTTCAATGTTCGCGACCCAATATTCAACCATGATTTTCCTTCCCCCCCCCCATACAATAATAATGTATTGAATTCAATAATACTATATTTCGACACTAAAACTACGATACGACCTTAAAATTTTAAGTGCCACCAGCGTATATAAACGTCTTGCTCAATCAAAGTGTTGATTTCTCCTGACGTATATATACGTTTTTCCTGAAATACGATCTTTTCTCTGCTCTACTACCCATAAAATTATTCTGAAAGCTTTGGAATGCAATAAATGATCTTGACAATGTTTGCGCGCGCGCGAAGAATTTACTTATTTTGAATATTTCTGCTTCTTTATTCTTCCCCCAACCTAATACATAACATACGCGCGCCTACGTGGTAAATGGTTGGCATTGGGAAGCAAATCGCGTAACTTTCAATCGGCAGATAAGGGATTAATTATAAACTATACAAATTATCAAGATAAGTGTTATAATTTTTGTATATAATTTTATATATGACAATTCCCATGGGGGTTACTGGTAATTATTAAACTTGTTCTTAACTTAGTATTGTTAAATTAATTATAAAATGCATTGTGTGGCACTGATACATTTATAAGTATAATATATCAATGTAAATGTATATTTTATTTTATTTTTACGCCAGAATGTATATTGTTTGTTTACTTTCACTAAATTAATAATTTTTTAAAACAATCTTTTGTTTTTGAAGTTTCAATATGCTCCCAATCCCCTCGTCTTGTTATCACACCCCCCCCCAAGGGAGGCGTGCCCCACAGTTTGATAAAAACTCTGGTTTATTATATTATAAATACCTTTTGTTGAAGTGCTATAGCCGAGATTTTTACACTTCTTTATAATTTGTTGATACGAATATTTCTCCTCGGAAAGCTAAATTACGTAACCTTCGAGCCGTTTTTTAAAATAAATGTTTTATTTTACGTCCGAATAAAAAAAAGACACCAGACGATTATTCTGAAGTTGCCAAAGCTGTATCTCAAAATGTGAACGAGAAAATGAATTAAAAAATCGTTTCCACAAAGTGTGAACAACCTTCTGTATATGCTTTAAATCATGAGAAAATAGTCGGTTAAAGAGATTATGCAATTCCTTTTAAATCAAAGTGAAACTATTTGTAAAATATTTTATTCGAATGAAAGATTTGTAAGAAGACAAAAAGTGAAAATCATTTCAAAGGTTTTGACACTTTTCAAGTATTTATTTCGCATTGTTTTCTGTTTCAAATATTCATTTCGTTGTTTGGAAATCTCTCTTCTGCTGAATCTTCAGTCTCAGCTTAGGGTTTGGATTGAGGTAGATTATTCTTCAACACATCTTTCATCAACTTTAAATCCTCCCATCTGCAAAAAGAACATAAATTGTATTAATCACTGAAGTATGGAACTCTAAAATCATTAATTATAATAAAAGAAATGTGTGAATATTTTCCGCAATCAGGAGCTGACAGTTTATGAGCTCATAGAACTGCATGAGAAAGAGCAAGACGAAAAACGTCAGTCTTTAGACGCAGTTCAATCAGAAGATCGAATGAAAATTTGGAATTGGACAAAAGACACCCAGTTTAAATGAGAAAGGGTTGTGTGCAAATATTAGAAAATATAAACCCCAACGAGAAGAGCGTATTTTTTCAGCTGTACAAGAAAGAGCATTCTACGAGGAAATTTTGCGTTAGGAAAAAAAAATCTTTTAACCAGAAGACTACTTTGTTAGATTTTATTGTATATAAAACCTCTTACATCAAAATAACTTTGGTTAGCTATTTTGTATCTGTGTTTTATCTAAGATTTAAAATAAGCATTTTTTGTCTGTGAAATATTATTTTCTCTCATTTTTTGTTATTATTTCTCATTCATTATAAGTTAATTTCATTCTTTTATTATTATTTTTATGATCATTGTTTTGTTTTCTTTCTTTCTTTTTATTGATATTGTTACGAATTTTGTGTAAATAGTGTAAATAATTTGTATTTGAGTGTTTAATGCGTTTATAATACTGTATGTTATGTTTATTTCATGTCAAAATTGTACCATTCACAAGCAATGCCGTTCCTTACATTATAATGGCGATTCAATAACTTGGCGAAATCTTGGCGGTAGAGCCAAGTTTGCATCATTTTTGGCGACAAAGTTGGCGGCCAATTTGGCGACTTTGGCGACCCTTTTGGCATCATTGGCGACCATGTTTGCGAGTTCGGAACCCTCTGGAAACTTCTAGAAAGTAGTGGATCTCTCCACTAATGTCACGAGTGGCTATATTTCTGGAAGTTTCTGTCGCGCCTATAAATAAGATGGTGGCGATGAGTCTGGATTAAACCAGCGAGTAGTGAGGATTGTTTTGTCTAGCGATTAGCTCGGCTGTGCTTGTGAATAATCTTTTACTAACGTGTAATTTAAACACTGGTGATTGTGTTTGATAGCTGTTGAAGGTGTGAAGACCTTCGGGGATTTACTCTGTGAATATTGCTGCTAAATCCTGTATTTAAAGGATTGGATTCTTGATAATAAATTAGCATCGCTCTTAAAGAACTGTTTATTTGCTTTGTGATTGTTTTGCATAAAATCCGCGAACCCTCGGATCTTCGTAACAATATTTTTTTTCAGTATCATTATAAAAATAGTTTATATGCGAAATTATATCCTGATTCTCGCGAATTCTTACTTGGTTATCACTCAGCGCCACCTATAGTGAATGTTCAGGGTAGTACCATATATATTACACAGATTAATTTCATAAATTTACAAGATTTTAATCTAAATTATATTGATTACAAAAAATTTTCTAGGATAAAAATACAATTATGCTTAACATTGTCACTAAATGGCAGTTATTCTGTAACAGTGGGCTATCCGTGAGTTTTATAGCTCGGGTTTTTTCCGATCTACTAAATTGCCATTTTAAGCTAGAATAAGTCCAATCCGAAACGGAGCGTCATTACTAAATAGCATTAAATTGAAGAATCGTATTTGATTTGTGGACAATATAGCCACACTAGTTTGTTCCGGAACTGTATCTTCACTTAGCTATCAAAAGATATTGGTGCCCTTCTGTTTCAGAGATTTGTTTGCATCCCATTTTAGATAAATTCCCCGTCAATTCTTTATACTTATTTTGTTTTGTCTAGATATTGTAAACTTAGTTATAGCGCTTACATTAATAAAAATGAATATATACAGTCGAACTCCGATTTAACGAATACATTCAATAACCGATTAATCGAGTTTATTAACAAATTGTTCTTTAACTAAAGGTTATTGGTTATATCTGGTTCCAACAAAACGCCAATTTTTTGTAATTGTCTTTTGGAAGTTCTACAATAAGAATCTTTACAAAAAATATCCAAAGTTTAAAAAAATTACTCTCATTTTATATTCAATAACTAAAATTACAGTTAGTGAATTATTATGCACCAATTAATTGGAGATTTTAAAATACTGCCTAATAGATGTTAGACACTATTTCCAATTTTATGTCTTTCCAATAATTTTTTTTTTCCAAATTTATGCAAAGAAGAAAAAACGGCGTCTCTTACATCTTGTTGAATATGATATGGTGTTACAGTTTACAAACAATGTAAAGCATTAGAAAATGCAACACTTTTGATCGAAGTTTCATTATCGATTTCTGTGTCAGAATCACTATTTATTAGCTCCAACAAATAATTTCACTTGCTAAGATAAACATCGTTAAACGTAACATAATCATTAAAATTTTAAAAAGTTCCTTCCATTGTGGAGTGAGAAGGAATTTCAAATTCCTATTCAAATCTCACATGATAGGTTACAAGTACGACTCATCCATACCTGTAAAATCTAATAAGGATCTGCACCCTTTCCCATTAAAATTTGCTGCTTACAAGAGAATTTCATTTCTTAAAAATATCTTAGCTTTTTCTAATACAAATGAATAGAAAAAAGTCTTCAGCTGCTGATACATTTTATTCATTCGGGGTTTAATATTTATTAAACACTTTTTATTTGGTCT
Source organism: Trichonephila inaurata madagascariensis (assembly GCA_019973955.1). Taxonomy (NCBI): domain Eukaryota; kingdom Metazoa; phylum Arthropoda; class Arachnida; order Araneae; family Nephilidae; genus Trichonephila; species Trichonephila inaurata. Next base: position 70,338 of record BMAV01011926.1, on the reverse strand, counting down.
TCATTTTAATCGAGGAAAGAGGAAAATTAATTAAATCGTGAAACTCGTTAAATTGAGGTACGACAGTATTTGTTATCTTTTCGTATCTGCTTTATTGGCATTTCAATCCCTACTACTTTCGGTTCTCTACGGAAAACTTCAGTGATCAGTGAGATCTCAACCTCAACCAGCACAAAGTAAAGGTACCACGAAGATTCAAAATAAATGAAAAAAAAAAATTCAACGGATTTGAGGCAAAAAAAAAGTAACGCATCAGAATTTTTTACTTACATCTTTAGTAGGTTTACAGGAATATTGTGGAAGGCATGGACAACGTGAAAAATATTGTTGACGTTTGAAGTTGTTACCTTTTTTCTGGCAGTTTTCATCTAGAATTTAAAATATTTGAAATAATTATTATGGCCTGATAAATTTCTTGAATTAACAGTTTTTTACGGCCTAAACCCAACTGATTGTAGTTCGGTTACGTAACCTTGGATAATGAGAAATAGAACATTGTAAATAAGCCTTGGGGATGAAAAGCATAAGCTTGTTAATTAGTACCAAAGAAGAAAGTTAAAAGAGACTGAGTGATCAGATTATTAAAAGTTGGACATCTTAATCAAAAAATTCAAGAAGTTCCGGAAATGGAGAGGTTTCTTTTAATTTAAATAAATGTATATAGAATAATAAAATGAAATATAGCAAAAAGAGACAAAATTTTATTTCCTACAAGGCTAAAAATGAAAAAAAATTGAATATTCTAAGAAACATATCAAGAAAGTAAATAGTGAAAAAAAAATTCTACTAAAATTGGATAAAAACAGACAAAACAAGATGATTTCTTTTGATTAATTCTATGATTTCTAAAGCTGTCACTGAAGTAGGGCAGTGATTTAGAATTAAGCAATACTTTATAAATCCACCTTCCCCGTACAGCAGAAAATTTCGACATAATAGAAAAAAACAGAGCCCTGTTGAAAAATTAGGATCCCACGTGGATAATACACAAAACAGTAAAATAAAATGAAAGTAATATAGATATAAAGTAATTCGGGGTAGGGGGAAACGCCAGTTGGAGGAAAATGTCAGTTAGTGAATATTATTTTTATGCGTCGATCGATGGCACTTTTGAGTCACTTGTGTGAAGATTCTGGCCCGACATTGAGCATGACTTGGGAATTTATCTGAATTAATCGTCTTTAATGGCCTTATTTTTCGATCTTGTCACCCTTTTAAGTGTTGAATACAACTTTTATAATATTCCGTTTCTTCATATTTTAAGTTCATGTGAGCATACTTGTTATTTTAAATAAGACATTAGCAATATAAGTGAGTTATGTATAATGTTACACATACGATGTATGTAGAAACGGCTGTAACACTGCAGGAATAAGTAAATAAGCGAGTGATACATCTGTCCCCTATATTTGGGGGAAGACGCCCCATGGTTCAGAAATAAATGTAATGAAATGAAATTTTTTTAAATTTTATAACACTGTATATTATCGTATAAAATATAACTACAATTTATAATAATGCTGTGAGGGTGACACAGAGGATCCACGTTGGACGAGGATTAGCAATGTTCGGGGCTGAAGTCGACTACTACTTCAGCCTGATGTAGACCGTTCTGCAGGAAAATTCGTTTTTAGCAAATCCAAGGAAGATCTATAACTTAGAAGAGCGTGGTCTTTAAATGAATAATGAACTCGGGAATGTTACTGCGAAGAAGGGATCGCGTAATATCCACCATGCCTCGTTATGAGAGAAGAGAGAGAGAGAGATCACATAACTATAGTGCATGGGTATCAGACTCGTGGCTCGGCTAAAATATTGGCTCATTATAATATCTAAAATATTCAAAAAAAATTCTACCGAAATATGAGAGATAATAACAGAGAAGAGATGACAAGTGTCAAAGCTTAAACATTAAATTTACCTTGTTCTTTTATATATATTTATACTCAAAATAAACCTACATTTCTATGAATATTGAATCCCAATGGCTGAGTGGTTAGTGTGCATTGCGTTTCCACTCCACAGATCCTAGGTTCAAACCTCAGGCTGGACAAAGTTGACTTAGCCTTTTATCCCTTCTGTGGATCAATAAATTAGTACCAAGATTGCTTGGGAACTTAACAATGGGGGTTTCGCGTCAGACTGAACACCTTACCGTAACATCTGCTCATGCACCTCATGGCCCAAGTTCACGTATACTGAGTCGGAAATGGTAGTCTTTGGCCTTCATGGGCTGTTGTGTCCCTGAATTAAGTTAAGTTCTATGAATATTAATTTTCCTTGCGGCCCACCTAAAATTAAACCTTTTTTGTTTGGCCTAAGTTAGCCTTTGAGTTTGACACTCTTGCTGTAGTGGCATGGTACAATGCCGAAAGTAATTTCCTTCCTCTATATTGTATTTTTAAAGGTAAACGGAAGAAGCTTCTGTGAGTTTCAGGATGGCACGCCGCCAGGTTCACATGTAAAGATGAACGAAACAACCACCTACATCAACTCAAATAGGTTCATGAAGTTTCTGAAGAATCATTTTATCCCCCGGAAAGAACCTAGGAAAGTTCTCCTTATTTTAGATAGCCAAGCATCCCATTGCTCAGACGTTGCAGTATTTGATTTAGCTGCAGAAAATAACGTAATTCTCTTCTCTTCCAAGCCACATCACCCAATATTTACAGCCACTTTATGGCTCGTTTCACAAACCACTGAAAACTTATTGGCGACAAGCTATGCCCTCCTTGATACACAACAAGCCAAATAGTAAAGTGTTAAGACTTCAGTTTGGATCTCTTCTGAATGCAGCTTGGAATAAGGCAGCTACAATAGGAAATGGTACTTCTGGGTTTTCAGCTCTACTGAGATTTACCCCTATAACCCACAAGCAATCCAATAGCAAGCAAACATGTGCTTGCTTTTTCTGGTGACTCCAGAAATAATACAGCTGTAGCTTTCACAAGGGGAGAATCGGACATACCTATACAAGCAGTTGCTGCCTCCAGCAGAGCTAGTGGCAGTGGACTATCGCCATCATTTACTTCCCCCAGCACAGAGCCAGGGATTTCCTGTCTAGAAGCAATTAGCCCTATTCCTCTAGTCAGGAAACATAAACCATTCGGGTGTAAAAAACAAACATCAGAAGTCTTAACTAAATCATAGAGGAGAGCCAGTATGCTAGAAAAGGCCCGAGGGGAGAGCTAGAAAAGGCGGGTAAGGGCAAAACAAATAATAAGAAGCCTTCGAAAAAACAGAAGAAAAAAAACGAATCAACTTGTAACTCTCAAGTAAAGAAATTTCCCTAGATACCAGTGGTGACAAATTTGATAAGGATAGCAATGACGACTTTTGTGCTGTGTGTTAAGGGTACTTATATGCTAAAAAAGGTACCAAGTGTGGCTGCATTCAGTGCATCAAATGCAACAATTGATTACAAGAAGATTGCAATGATAATCATTTGCACTGAGGGAAATGTTGTGTAGGCTATCATTCGAACCTGTACTGCTATTATATGTAGCAAACTAATTATGAAAGAATTTAATTTTTTTAGTTTTCTATAGTTATTGTACTTCACATTTAATGTGGAAATTTTGTCTTGTTTTTTTATTTACTGTGGTGTTGTTGCATCTTACTCCAACACTGGCGGCATCTTCCCCCTATGTATGGGGGAACGTGCCACAATTAAATGAATTTCATTAACATTAAATTTCTTATTTATTTTCGTAATAAGAAGAGAATTAACTCGTATACATAACCAATGAAATATTGAAAAATAAAATGTATTTTTTTCATGGTCTTGTTATTTTAATTTTCAATGTACTATAAAAAAATCGAAAAATCCCTAAATGTGGCAACTTCCCCCGATTTACCTTATATAAATATAACGGAAATAAAATAACTTTTTTAGTGTTTTCTGTTCTTTTTATAAAAAGATACTTGACTAAAATACATACAAATAAAAGTTTTCTAATATGTACATCACAATTATTTTGTGTTTTATTGCTCGTGATCAATTCCGCACTATTTATAATCAATGGAAAAGAATATAACGCTTATTTTAAAAACGGTCATTTGTTCGCCATCGGTAGAAACAGTCATACATGTCTGTAGGAGTAGTGTTAAATGCATTCACAAATGTCAACAATTTAATAATCCAGTGTTATTTACCTTTTTAAAAGTCTCTGATGGTAATAGTATTTCCTGACAGAATATATCAGAAATAAATATTGCATATATATTTGAAACATGTGGTAATAAAAGGAGAACTAATCTTAATTATTTCAACATGAAATATATAAAATTATACACTCTAACTAAGCTAAATCAATACTGAAAGATGTACGTTTTAGTACATGTTGTTGTTGCCCTAAGTGCAATTAAACTGATAACAAAACGATTTTGCGTGATCAAGTATACAGATCTAATTTGGCAAAGGTGTGTGTAGACGTATAAATTCATAATATCATTTTCTATAACTAAAAAACATTTAAACTTAGTTACATTGTGACAGAATCCATGATAAATGCTGCATCTCACAATATGCGTCATAATAAAACGTTTATCTATATAAAAACATTAAAATATCTATCTCATATTTACACAATGATATTTTATTAAATTTTTATGAGATTTACCTTTATCAGCTAATTTTTCGCACTTTCCATTTCCTCGTCCGAAGATGCTGCGAGAAACACAACATTCATCTTCTTCACATTCCTCTGTAAAGCGGCAGCCTTTAGCCTCACAAAATGCCTGAAATTCATGAAAAAACAAAAAATTTTAAAATAAAATAACCTATACCTTGTCCATTTGAAATCCCTTGATATTTTAATATTTTACATTCATAAATGGAAATAAATATATTAACAATAAGAAAGATTTGTGCTAGATAAATGAAACTCCACAGATATTCGATGTTAAGGTATCCAGCTACATTCGGTAAAATGATTTTTCAAAAGCGTATAAATGGATAATATTTATATTTAGTGTCATTTAGATTAGAAAACGTATATAAAATTGTTCTAAGAGTATTATTACAATAAAAAAATTATTTAAGTACAATATTTTGACAAAAAATGAACAGAGAATGACCCATTTTCAAAACATTCTTCTTTTATGAAAAATGCTTCTGTTATAATAATATTTTGCCTGAATATAGCTCAGACCTCTTTACAGAGGCTCAACTAGAATTTTTGAAACATAAAACTTATGAGTGGATTTATCTATATTTTACAACAACAGAGGGGAGAAATATTAAGTAAAAAACGACGATAATTACTTCAATTGGCGATAACTGTGAAAATAATGTGAATTGTTCAAATATCCTAGTTGAGACTCTCTGGAGAAGTCTTTACTTTATCTAAGCACACACACACACAAAATATTATTATTATAGAAGTATTTTTTGTAAAAGGAGAACGTGTTTTGAAAAAAGGTTATTCTAAGTTAATTTTTTTGCCAAAATGTTGTATTTAAATCATTTTCTTTTTTGTCATAATGTCTTTAAAACAATTTTAAACATGTATTTCAATCTGAGTGACACTAAATATCATGAAAATTATCCATTTATGTGCTTTTTTAAAATCATGGTTCCGAACGTAGTCGGATACCTTAAGGTATCCAACTGCGTTCGGAACCGTAATTTTTTAAAAGCGTGTAAATCTATAATATGTATCATATTTAGCGTCACTTAGTTTAGACAATGTATATAAAATTGGGTTAAGAATAGTATTACAATAAAAAATTATTTAAGTACAATATTTTGGCAAAAAATTAACTTAGAATAACCTTTTTTCCAAATGTTCTCCTTTTGTAAAAATGCTTCTATTGTATTAATATTTTGCCTGTATATAGCTCAGACCTCTGTTCAGAGGCTCAACTCGAATTTTTGAAATGCATAACTCGGAAGTCGGTTTATCCGTGTTTTACGACAACAGAGGGGAGAAATTTTAAGAAAATACGCCGATAATTATTTCAAATGGTTGTAACTCTGAAAATAATGTGAATTTTTCAAAAATCACAGTTGAGCCTTTGTACAGAAGTCTGAGCTGAATACAGGCAAAATATTAATACAATAGATGCATTTTTAACCAAAGGAGAACCTTTGGAAAAAAGGTTATTCTAAGTAAATTTTTTGCCAAAAAATTGTATTTAAATAATTTTTTTGTCATAATGTCCTTAGAACAATTTTATACATGTAGTCTAATCTGAGTGACACTAAATATCATGGAAATTATACATTTATGCGCTTTTTTAAAATCATGGTTCCGAACGTAGTCGGATACCTTAATACATCTAAAGGATGACACGTTATCAGCGCAAATGCGGCGCTAGTAATACCACTTTGAGCATGCGAATCATATAATAAGACTAAGAAATTGAGGATTCCTCTTCTGTGACTTTGCAAAAAAACTTGGTAGGGGTGTAGGCATTGTGCACGAATGTTGATAGTAGTGCTCTCGGGGGAGGCACTATCTCAAGGAAAGAGGGGTCCAACCAATCACAGATCACCACTGACTTAAAAGACTACCGTATTCACTGCATAGTGGTTGACCCCATATTTAGCACAAATTAAAGCTTTTACTGGTACCAGAGTTTCGGAGAAAACTGTAACAAATCGATTGCTTGAGGAAGAGCTCCTAGCCAGATGCTCAGTAGCATCGATACTTCTTTTCCTACCTCAGTGGTTCGACAGCTCAGGGTGGGCCTTGACCTTCTCAAGAAGCCTTTTTCCTGTTAGTGTTGCCCAATTTTTAATTCAAAAACTAATAGATCTTTTTCTAGGCCATCAATTCATATTAGGTTTGGCCTGCCTTTTCTCGGTGTGGCATTTGGTTGGACATTGAAAACTTTTTTAGTGGTGCGGTATTTGTCCATTCTGACAACGGGGCCTGCTCATTTACTTCGTTGTATTTTGATGAAGTTAACGATGTCAGATTCTTTATATGAGTGATACAGCTCGAAATTTGATCTTTTTCGCCAAATGCGATTTTCTTAAATTTCTCCAAAAATAAATCTTAAAATCTTCCTCTTATCTTAATACTTATCACGTTCTCATCTCTTCGAGACATGGACCAAGGCATTCATTCTGTTAGCTCCAAATCACTGACATCTGCGAATTCAGCGACGGCATGCCTAGAGCTCATTGGAGCATGAAGGGAAATTGTGTTGTTTTCTTCAAAGGCCAGTAATATACTGGTACCAGTAATGGCCGTATATTGATAAGAAGATACTCAGATCCTCGCTGGAAAACAAACTTTCTGTGGCTTAGACACACTGCACCTGCACCTGGAGTTATGGTCTGAGGAAATTTTTTCCATGATAGCGGGAGCAGTTTTTTGGTTATTCCCCGCAACTGGACTGCAAACGTGTACGTCACTCTGATTAAAACTGTTCCCCTCCCATTTATGAATATTATTCAAAAAGAAGAATACGTGCAACAAGATAACGTGCTCTTTCATACTCTTGTTGTAACCCAACATGTTCTAAAGAGTGTCGACGTCTCGTCTTGACCCACTAGATCACCAGATCTTTCTGTAATCGATTACGAATAGTACATCATAGGATGGTAAAACTAGTATCATCCGCAACTAGAATTAAACTACCTTATATTAACTGACAAAATGAAACTGGTATGTAATTCCATCCCATAAACTGATATGTGGTACCTGGATATTGCATGCACCTTTGCATGATTGTTTTCTAAATTCTAAAAGTTACTCCGATTTTTAAAATACCATCATTTCACCTTTAGAGAGGGCATTTACCTGTACGTAATCCTGTAGCCTTGATCAATTTAATATGTTACCTAGACATACGTGCTTCTGAAGTTTCATTTGTCAATAATAATTGTTTCTTGGTGTTGGGATTTTTTTCCATCAGTGAACATATGTGCATTTATCTTTTTTCGAAAATAAACTAATTGGAATTGGAAAAATATCGTTGGGTTTAGTTTATTCATGCTAAATATTTACTAAGTTCTGAAAAATGCTTACTAAAGTTTTAAATAAAGCCCCAAAATATTTAAAAATTTGCATTGATCAAAAGGGTAAAACTTCCTTTTGTGAAACAATATTAGTTTTAATATATAGGATTATAAAGATTTAAAAAAATTTCAAATGACATAACATAGGGCATTATATGGCATTGTATTACATATAAATATTATTATGATCCCAAGGTCTAGAACTATTGTCACCCATGGCAACTAAAGCATACAGTTAAAGTAACCATTTGAAATGTATTCTGTGTGTACAAGATATTTTCCTTCATGTCCTGTGATTGAACTATGAGCACAGACTTTTTGTTCTAAGATAGTCATATTTGTTCTACGACGTAAAAAAACATAGCAAGGACTTTATAAAGGCTAAGGAAGGTACACGGGGAATCACTGATGTCTTGATCGAAGGTGTACAAGGGGTATTGGCGTTTATAGTCATGAGAAGGTCAATATGTGGAAGTACTTTCTTGATTTTAAGAAATTTGGGTTCATTTTGAATCTATTCCTGAGGTCAGAACAGTGAACAAGGAGAATTATTTAGACTTTTTTCAACGTCTGAAGAAGTCCATTCGTTGTAAACGGCCTCAGATATGACAAAATGAGCAATGGTAACTTCTGCATGACAATGCACCCGCACATCTATTCCCAATGGTCTCAAAATTTCCATCCAAAACTGATACTAAAATGTGTCTACATTCCACCTATTCTCAAAGCAACTCCCTGTGAGTTTTACTTATTTCCACATCATTGTTAAAGCTCTGCATCGCAGTCGTTTTGTGTGGATCAACTAAAAGCAGCATCGCATGAAGCTACACTTGCTCTTACAAAAGACACTTTCATCAGAACTTCAAGAGATTGTTCGAGGACTGGTATTAGTATATTGCTGACAAAGGGGAATACATTGATGAAGGTTGTGCGTCGGTATCTAAAATACATCCAGATAAAAGAACTTTTGTGTCCTATCCTCGACCTTTTGGATCCTACTACGGATATGTAATACAAATGTATGCATATAGTGATTTTCATCTTTTAATTATTCTAATATCAATATTCTTTAAGAACAGTATTCTATTAATATCTACTTTTTCTGTATAAATTAGCATCGTCGGATAAATATTTACAAATACAGTGACAATAAAACTTCGAGAATAGGGCGAAATAATTTTTTTTTTATTTATAATATTTTTTTTTTCAAATTCACACACACAAACAAAATCAAATCGTTTAAATTCTATAACATCATAATTATGATACCCAAGGTAAAACCTTTTGGACATACTTTAAAAGAGAGATTAAATAGTTTAGCCGGTGAAAAACACTGTTTCACAGAAATATTTGATAAAAATATATTTATAACTTTTAAGAGGAATATATATATGTATTCAAATTTATGAAATCAAAATTTAAAAAATATTACTTCTTCACTTGAAGTAATAATTTAGTGAACAAATGCTCACTACAAGTTCACAAGTTTACTACAAGTTCACTACTTTCAGTGTTACAAATTAAAAGAAAATTTCTTCATATATATATATTTATGTATATGCCTGGGAATCTTAATAAAAGAGAAATCGAAAAAGTTAAACGCATTTCAACTTGTAAATATACATTTTCAATACAAAGTACAGTTTAACAGCTTTTTATTAACCCTCTATTTGGCACAGTGGCTAATACGTCTAGCTACATATAACAAAAATTTTCTCAAAGCGGGTGTTGAATATTTAGTCTTTCTATATGCGTTAATTGAAGCTAAAACGCATAAAACCTAATACGGATGGCAGCACGATACCTTTTTCTGCATTTCATGCCCTCTGATGGGTAGTTAAAACCGTTTTTCTCGGTGTAAATCTATAAATTGTATTTTGATTACTATAAATAAAATTTCTGATATTTGAAAAAAATTTCGACATGCCTTAAGTATACTTTTCTCTCATCTGAATGAGTTAAGCAAATTTGCAATTAAAAAAGGTTTTATTTAGGTTTTTGGAAAGCTTTTATATGTGACTATATAGAGGCTCTATCCACTGCCCACATAGAACAGAAACATGACCTAGAAATTTTCGCTTTTCTCCACACTTAGAATTAGGTGAGAATATTGGGGGTTGGAAATATAAACAAACGTTGCTTACAATATATATGTAGAACAAGATGTTCGGGTTTGAAAATCTGTCATTACAGCTTTTCTGCTCGGAAAAAAGCGTTTGCATATTATAAAGTCCCTTAATAAATAGCTCATGAAATTTGGAAAATAACTAATTTAGATTCTCAAAAATATTACTTTATTTCTAACTTCCCATACTAAAATTTAATAAAATATAAAATGTTTATATATACCAAGTTTAATGTATATTTTAAGTATTCTATATATTTTCTAAGTAAGTATTCTATGTTGTACAATTATTCTATTATTATTAAATTACACTCATTCTTTGTATTTAATTGTTTTTGAAATAGGTATTACATAAATGTTAATTTTTCATAAAAAAGTTTATTGTAATATGATTCATTCTTTCTGTCCTGAAAAGTAAGTTAAATGTCCTAATTGTGCAGTGGCTATAACGTCTAGCCACCACGCAGGAAACAACGCATGATTAGATATTTTTTGTGACTAAATAATGTTTATAGAGGATGAGAATATTACATTTATCAAGTACTTTATCATAGAAAATTGTATTTTAGCTGTGTGCCCGTTAAAGGGTTAAGATTGTTGTCATTCAAACTCAACTTTTTAACGTCATGTAAGGATTGGTCTCCCACCAAATCTATAACCTTAATGCCGAGTGGAATTCTATGTAAATATTTGTTGCTGTTGTGCTCTTCATTCTGGGATGCATACGAAAGACGAGAGATAGACGGAGAGAAAAATACAATACAAACACCGAAAACTATTCCAAACGATGATCCCAGCATAGAACTAAAGGGGTGCTCTGCTTTCCATTCGAGACGGCTATCTATTTCATGCGAAAGTCTGACTTCTTTTCCCCAGAATACATTCATGCATTTTTCGGGATAAAAATCTGAGCCCATAGGGTTACAAGCCGAGTGACATAACCACCATACTGGGTAAGCGATATATGTAAATATTTAAACTGCCATTATACTTAATATGTTTCAAAAATTTTCTTCTAAATATTTTTCATTTGAAGTTGTAATAAAAATTTTGATATTGAAATTGGGGACATATATTCTCCAACAAACTTCTCACAACAAAATTTTATTATATACGTACATAGTATTAAAATTCCTTAAAATCAAGGTTTCATTTTTAAAAGATGTATTTCATTCTAATTAATGATTAAATAAAACTATGTACAATTGCAAAATATAATTTTTAAACAAATATCAAACTAATATCTAAAAAAAAATGTTTTGATTAATTATAATGAAAAATAGGATTTGTTACCCATCATCTTACCAAGCAGGCGACGAGCACGAGAGCGACAACAAAGACTTTCATGATGAAATCGTCAAGAATAACTTGAACTTTGATAATGTGTTAAAATGTTCCTCTTTTATACCTAAAAAGACTAGATTTCAATATCACCTGACAAAATCAACATCAGTCAGCAATTTGTTGTTCTATAGAAAATTCTGGTGGAGCAGGTGGTAAATATTGATAGATAAAATCTACAGATAATTTTCACAAGATGAAGATTAAATCAGTGCATGGTCCATGTCATTTAAGTCAAAAAAACATTAATTAAGAATTCATTAAAGTAAATTTTTTCCGTGCTCCTGAATTAACTGAAACGTTTCTCAATTTAAAATTTAGCTTTGCATTTAACTAAATATGTATGCAAACTAGTTTCGTTAAACATATTTGGACTCTGAGTACAAATGTTTACTTTCTTGTAAATATGGTGATTTAGGATACAATTTTCCTATGTCTTAAAATATTAAATGATATAAAATTTGGCAGATATAAATGATATATTCTTTACTTTTATTGTTTCATCATTAAAAGTTTAAGTAAATCTTGAAGAATAAATTTCTAAAAGAAACGATGATTATTTTATATTCCAAACTCTACAGCAGTATATTTGTATTGATTGTATGAAAAAGTTCTGAAACAATTCAAAAGATTTTCTTACTTTTATGGAAGGAAATGCATCAAATATTGAATATACTTTAATTGAATATGAAAGAAGATAATATATTGCAACTTTCAGACCTATATGCTATGCTGGCCATTGAAATTGCAACACCATGAAGGAAAGCAAATACAAAAAAGTTATTAATTGTAAGTAAACAATATGGCATGAAGACAAAATTGTTCAATTTGCCAGCAATTTTGGGATTACAGGATTCCAAAAATAGCTGAAACAGTAGCCACCCCGGGCAATCAAACGGCCCTTACCCGGTAAGGCATGGAGTCGAACTGAGTTTGGATGCTATAAATAGAAACGGGTAACTCATTCCAGTTTGTGTCCCGCTTCATCTACCCTATTAGCTGAGAGGGATGACGGGCCAATTTCTTCACAACCCATGACCAGAGACTTTCAACAGGTGACAGGTCTGGAGACCGTTAAGGACAGGGCAACAATCAAATATCCTGTCTAGCAAAAAAGGTCAGAACACGACGTGCAGCATGTGGTCTTGTATTATCTTGTTGGCAAGTGGCGTTTAGGAGGCCTCGATGATAGGGCACAACAACTGGACGTAAGATGTTAGAAATGTATCAACCTACGATTAAACAACTCTCGATCCTAACTTAGAGATATGCACGTTATTTACTCAATAGTTGCTCAAACCATCACACCAAGTACAGATCTCCTGTGCAAACAGACGTCAAAGTCCTCCTCTCGAATGCAAACAGATGTCGTGTGGTATTCTCGGAGCCTCCAGACACGTATACGGCCATCAGAATTCTACACACATAACCAGGACTTGTCTGAAAAAATGATTTTGAGCCACTTCTGTATCCATCTTTGTCATTCGACGCACCAGAGTCACCGTTTCTCTATGCTGCATTGTCAAAGGAAGCCGAATTAATGGTCGCAGTGCTGCAAATGTAATCACACCATGCAATTGGATACTAGCCGTGCTACAAACATGCCCATTTATTGACAAATGGCCGGTAATGCGGTTGTACGTTTTTACAGGGTTGACCTCGCAATACATCTGTCCTCTCAGGTGTTAGTTATGGGAAGGCGTGGAAATCCTGCATGCCATTCAGTATGCCTCTCGCATCCCATTGGTTGGATTTCGATTAGTAGGAAAGGCGATATCACGGTACACAATAATCTACACTCTCGATAGGCAACTATCGAATTTCTGCATTCATTCATTATTCGAGGCATAACACCATTCATATTCTAAGAAAACTCCGACTTTACAAAGCGCTTTCCACTGCACAACTTTTCTTTTATACAGTGCTTCAGATTTCGTTTCTCCATCTTGCATCGTCTAAATGCGCTGAAAAACTAATCATTTGCATATCCCAACCCCTTCTTCCTTTCATGTCATTTTGACGCTCGTTAGGACCTTTCTTCTTGGTATTGCAGTTTCAATGGCCAGCAGTGTATATATAAATTTATATACTGATGGTAAAAAAAAATTTCAACACCAAAGAGCTTTGCTTGATAAACGATATTTATGTATATAAAAAATGGCATCGACAATTCAAAGTTCACGTTGGGAGCATAAATGTAGTGGTAGCTTCACCACTTTAAAAATGCAAAATATGCATATTTAAGCTAAGAATGCTAAGACGGCAAGGGCATTCTCGTAGTTATTCCTTACAAGCTCATTGCAAACTTGTACGTCACTTCGGTTGTTCAACATGTTGCGCTGTCATTTATAGATAAAATTCAAGACAGGAGTTTCTAACATGATAACGTGTCCCCTTATACCACTGTTCTTATATAGCCAACATACGCTGCAGAATGTTGACATGTTGTCTTGGCCTGCTAGATTACCAGAACTTTCTCCAATAGAGCATGAATGGGTTATTATTTTACTATTTATTAAGCTTAATTCACTACCGGAATTAATTGTCCCTGTATTGACTGACCAAGTGCAACAGGCAGGAAGCTTCCTAGAATAAACTGACATCTGGTGCCTGTAGCACAAAATGCATGAGCGTTTGCATGAATGTGTTAAAAGTCCTGGTGGTTACATAGGTTATTACCGTAGAATATTTACAGATTTGAAATGACTCTTCTGGCGATTACATAATAATCTATAATATTAAAACTTTAATCAATTAAATATGTTACCTCTACAAATAAATTGCTAAAATTGCTAATTAGTCCTTAAGAATTATTCCATCAGTGTATTTCCCTGCTTATAAGAAATGTATTTCTTAATGTATTATTTGCTGACTTAAAACTCAAACTAAACTGAACTCAAAAATATGAACTGTAATTTGTTTTTCTCGCTTATAATTAACCTTTCCCACTGCAAAAGTTCGTCTAAATATCCTTTTTTAATTTGTACTGATATAAATTTAATTTATTACTCTAGATTTGTAAATCTAGAAATAAATTCTGCTTTAAGAAAACATTATCCATATTTTTCACTCTCTCAGCTCCCGAAGATATACATATGTAGGGTTGGCTCTGTGCCCTGTCACATCGCCTTCCCCTGTTACTTAGAGTGGAGCAGTCCACACTGACGTCACATCCCGCCAGGAATGTCCGACTAAAAGACACACGGAAATGACGCAGACGGATGTTAGAGACGCTAAGCCTTAGACGTAGGAGAAAGACGTTTTCTTTCGGTGTTTAATATATTTTAAATATTTCATCCTTCATTTTGTTAAATAAAGCATTTAACATTCTTAGGTTGTAGTCATTTTCCCATGAATATACATAAATAATTTCGATTAAATTTAATTTTGAGCATTCGATAGAATTTGAATATGAACATACAATTACGTCACTTTTCTTCAATTCTTACTGTTACGATAAAAATATTTTAAAAAGTAATTGCTTCAAAAAAACAATTTTATGTGAATGCTTTTTAATTCAATGTTTTCAAACAATTTCTTCACAAATTTATGCAATTAGCAAATATTCCGAGGATTTATTATGAATAATTCGGACTTAAATAATACGAACTACTTTAATGGGAGGAAAACTATTTCGTTCTATAGAAAATGAAGATTGAGTTTGATGATCATATGCCTCCATTTACTATTTTTCAGAATTAAATGGTCTGTCGCAATACTCCATTGTGAAACAAAAAACCAATATGATTTAAACCCTCCTTTACTGAATATGGAAATTTACATCATAACATTTAGGGAACAAAAAATTGTACTCAAAACAGCTGTACTGTGATTTGGTTGTTGCTGGCAACTTTTTTCATGACTGCAGTGGACGTAGTTGTTAACAAGTAATATAAAAAAAATTTATGTCAATTTCTACTTAGATCAACAAAGAAAAATTTTATTTTAGCTACTTTTTATTAAATAGTTACAATTAATATAAATATGTATATACATAGAACAGAATCACAACATTAGGTGGAAATAAATTTTTATTAATTATCATTAAAGTATCGTATTGTCATCCAAAACAAGCATGTCTATAAAATTTCAGTTCAACTGAATGCTTTAACCCGTGAGAAAAAGAAACCTTTTCAAGTTTTGACACAAGTCGCCAAAAAGGTAGGTAAGTAGCCAAAAATGATGCCAGCTTAGCTGTATTTGTAATTCTTTAAATAATTAGTTTTATTCGATTAATTTTAATTAATTATTATTAAATTATTGCATTATCATCCAAAATGATCATGTACATAAAATTTACGCTCAATTGAACACTTTAAAATGTATTTTATTAACGATTGAAAATTCCATCAAGATAAATAAATAAACAAACAAACAAATATGTAGAGAGTGTGAGTTAATAGTAGGAATCGAAAAAAGAAACCTCAAATGACACAATCATTATAGCGGGTTTCAACTTGTCATTTCGCTTTGTTGGAAGAAACGTGCGATATCTTGAATATTATTGATAGCTAATCTAAGGTTAACTAGAGTGATAATGAGTGGAAAAAAACAGTGCCGGTTTTTCTATTGGGCAATTGATGTGGGCGCCCAGGGCCCGGGGTCGGAAGGGGCTCAGAAAAGCCCGGATAAGTTGGACTTAACTAGATTTTCTGGTTATAAATTTGCGCCAAGGGCCCAAAATGAGCTTAAATCGGCACTGGAAAAAAGGTTTTTTGTCTCTAATTTTCTGTGCAATTTATATATCGAATACCTAAAATAATCATCCCAAACCTTGTGACAGAAATTTACATCACTATGCAGTTGTTTCATTTCTAATGTATGACGAAAATGTTTATTTTATGTTTATTTATTATATGTTTATTTTATATTATTTATGTAAGAAAATTTAGAAGAGAGGGATATTTTGAAGATTATTTGAACCAGTTAAAAGGATGTTGGTTACAGAAGATGACCTTGATGACAAAAATTCTGACGATGAGACGGGAAATTCTTAAACATTCGGGCAGACGAAATGTACCATCCTGGCTCATCCCGAGTGTAGCTCGGGCGTTGTGAAAATTTACACTGTGCAATCTGTCTTTCCCTAATTATTTCACATGTGCTTTTTATGGTTTTAAATAATTTGAAAGTACCACCCGGTTGAATTTTCAACAAAAAGAAGATGTCATTCTGCTGATTGTGACGGGCTCACGCGTCTTTTCTGTAACATAACCTCTGGTTTCTTTGACTGCCAAGATTAATGGCAAATCTTTTCCAACACAAATCCAAGAAGTGAAATGCAGTGTAGATGCAAATAAGATAGTCTTTAAAAGAACAGAAGTTTTAGTAAGCGGGATTGCAATTTAGAGAAAGTTCTGTTTGGAAAAGATAGAAGTGTAATTTGACAGCCTACCAAAGAAGCACGGATTCCTAGCCATTACTACAAGGTGCATACTATTGCACGCGCACCGATCTGTCTCTCTGAAAGTGATTGAACCGTTGCGTAGAATTCAAAGTAGGACAGATTATTTGATATCCGAATTGGTAATATTAATAGAATGGAGTGTAGGCGGATAATATAATTATTTAGATAAGTGATCCAAGTTGCGCGATTCGTTTTAGCTACGGCTACGTGTTTTGGTTTATTCTCACTTAATACAAGTTTGTTCAATATACTAGAAATTTAAGTTAAACTCTTAATAAAGTCATATTAAGAATTCTAAAATGTCGATTCATTTCGAGAACTCCACACCTCTAATTCACGCTGAAAACCCAAGATATGGTCGCCAAAGATCGACCATATTACATGATTAACCCCCTTAACGCTTTTCCGAAAGATATTTGTTGATTAGGTACATTCCCTCAATAGAGAATAAAACTAATCCAACACGACAGTGTATTATTTGCTACTCAGGGTGAGACAGTAAAGGAAAGAATGTACGAAGAGAAACAAGATTCTACTGTGCGAATTGTAATCCTGGGTTATGTACAATACCGTGTTTTCGAATTCATCATTACACGATCAAATTTTGATTAATAATGTTTCTTAATCATTTACGTAAATGCAAAGGATACAAATAAAATTTATAATTCAAGATAAAATCTAGGTATTCTAAGCTTCATATTTATAGTTCATGAAAACCTCTCCAAAGTCGGATGATTTCTGCCATGCAGAAAGCCAACTATGCAGGTAAATTACTCATTAAAATAGATCTTTTCACATTAAGTTTTAAGAAATATTATACGCGAATGGTGGTATTATGTTTAAAAAGATGTGTATTCTTAAAAATAAGCATCAAAATATTGACATTTTTTATCCATGGTCCAGAAATAAAATGAACCTGGAGGGGGTTAATCTTGAACACGAATTAAATCATCCTGATTAATCCCTCCCCCCACAAAAACAAAAGAAAATTTCATGCAAAGATGAGTTAAATGAAATTGAAAATAATTCATATAATTGACAATTATATTATATTGTTGCCATTCAATTTGTAGCTCAGTGTACCACATACTTGTCACTGATATGAACAGATACTTTCCTTCACTTTTGTTACTATGAAAGAAAAGGAAATAATAAGCTGATAAGTTCTCAACTTATAAAGGGATCCTCGGTAGTGAATCGAATGAGACGGGGAGAGTCGTTTCAGCTTTTTCCGAACAATCACTTCAATATTGTCTCTCACATTGCGCCCGATGGCCTAGCATTGAATTGGACTTTTACCATTAGATAAAATCCAAATTTCATTTCCAACATTAAGTAACTAAATCTAGTCAATTTATGTTATTTGTACGTACATTTATTGGATTTAAAGATGCTGTGGAATATATACACAAAAGCTCAAAATGCAGCTGACACATTAATAGTCGACATGAAGAAATGATGAATATGATTTATTTGTTGGAAATTTAAATTATATGATTTATTGTAGTTTCCATAAAGTGTGAAAAATTCTTTTCCGCGTGAGGTGTAAACGACCAACTGTATAGAATTTAAATAAGAATATAGTCGGTTAAATAGGTTATACAATTCATTTTAAATCAAAGTGAAACTATTAGTAATTTTTTTTTATTCTCGAATGAAACATTTGTAAGGAGCAAAAAAAAAAGGCAAAATCTTTTTAACGGTTTTGATACTTTTCAAATATTTATTTCACATCGTTGTCAGTTTCAAAGATTCATTTAATTATTTGGAAATCCTTCTTCTGTTGATGCTTCAGTTCTCAGCTTAGGATTCGGGTGCCGCAGGAGTAGACTATGAATCTGGTTCAACGCATCTTTCGTCAACCAGATAATTTCCAATCTGTGGAAAGAACATAAACTATATTAATTACTGAAACATTGAAACTCTGAAATCAATAACTAAAATAAAAGAGATTTGAATTACACTTGAACAATGTATTTAAAGTATATACTTAAAAAGTAATTAACTCACAGTAAATTTAATTTAATTTTTAATCAAAATTATTAATATAAGCGCTTTTTTTTAATCTAAAAGACAATTCTAGATCGGGTTCTTTTAAACTAAAAATAGGCTAAGATAGGATTTTAAAATTGAAAAAAAGGGAATTATTGGTAATATTAGGCGTGTTCAAATGAAAGTGATTCGAAGCTTCACATGCGTTTTCAAGTACTTTCGTCAAACAAACGCGATAGTGAACGTGTATGTACCACGCACACGCGAGTGCAAACAGATTTGTGTGTGTGATAACTACATTAGTAAGGACGTGGAATTCATTTAAAAATCACCACTTCGAGCCGAAAGTCCGTCAGCATGCAATGAAAACATCCCGACTCACATAAGCCATAAAAATTCAAAGCTCAGCAGTCAGCCAGATAGGTGATGTAAGTGGCCTAATGCAAGGATACTCAACCTTTTTTCTGCCGGGCCGAATACCTATGTTAGCTATTTCACGCGTGCCACAACATGAGGATTAATAGAAGAGGGGGGAGGGGAGAAATGCATCAAGACCTGGATAACGTAGAAATTTAAGGTATCCGACTACGTTCGGAACCGTGATTGTGCAAAAGTGAATAAATGGATAATTTTCATGATATTTAATGTCACTTGGATTAGAATATATATATACAATTGTCTTAAGGACATTTTGACAAAAAAATTATTTAAATACAATATTTTGGCAAAAAATTAACTTAGAATAATTTTTATTCAAAAGGTTCTTTTGTGAAAAATGCTTCTATTATAATAATATTATTTCTGTATATAGCTGAGACCTCTCTACAGAGGCTCAACTAGAATTTTTGAAATATATAACTTAGAAGTGGGGTTATCCATATTTTACGACAGCAGAGGGGAGCAATTTTAAGAAAAAAACGCCGATAATTATATTTCATTTGGTTGTAACTCTGAAAATAATGTGAATTTTTCAAAAATCATAGTTGAGCCTCTGTAAAGTGGTCTGAGCTATATACAGGCAAAAAATTATTATAATAGAAGCATTTTTCACAAAAGGAGAACATTTTGAAAAAAAGATTATTCTAATTTAATTTTTTGCCAAAATATTGTATTCAAATAATTTTTTTGTCAAAATATCCTTAAAACAATTTTATACATGTAGTCTAATCTAAGTGACACTAAATATCATGAAAATTATCCATTTATGCGCTTTTTTTAAAATCACGGTTCCGAACGTAATCGAATACCTTAAAATATTTTAAATTGATCAAAATATTAAAACTCTTATTTTGCTTTTTTAAATTATTATTTCTTATATTTTTTTATTTTTGTCACTGAATTTTTCTAAATTAGAAGCATTTAAGAATCACTCCTTCACGGTTTCGTCATCAGTAAACTGTTTCATATAATTACCAATAATACAACAAACTTCATAGCGTTACTTTGTTACCTCTGTGACATTGCCACTGACAAAAGACTTTTGCTGTTGTTAAGATTATTCAAGAGTCTATTTATCACCCCTTGAAAGAGATCTTCGAGGAAAAGTATTGAACTATTCCTGTTTATTGATATTTTTTTTAAATACAACACTTTCGTGACAAATCAAACAATTACTGATCCATGCTTGTTTTTCACACAACAAAATAGTTAACTTCCTAAACGTCTTGAAACAACATATTTTCTTCGAATATTTTTCGCCTCCAAGATATGAAAGATAGTTAAAAATTAGTTCCACTTATAAAATGGTCGCTACTCCTCTGTTATCTATTATCACCAATAAGAAAAAAAATAACCATTCGCACCCATACGACATCGACAGAAAAAAGCAATGTTGATATATTTGATTTCTTAACAAGGAATTTCCCTCTAAATTTTCATAAATAAATGAATTTCTCAGAGCAATGGACCATGACCGGGCAACTTAAAAAGTGCTGGTAGGCCGCAGATTGAGTGTCGCTGGCCTACTGAATCAACGATTTGACTCCGACGATGACGTAAATGCTGCAATTCTGAGCTGGTTCCGTGATCAACCGACATCGGTCTTCTCTGACGGAATTCGTAACCTTCCTACGGAATGATACGTCTGCCTAAACTCCGTGGGTGGTTTCTTTTAACAAACTGTGTATGCATTTCACTCCTTAAATAATGTTGTTTCTATTTCTGTATCTGTCTCATTTCTGACCCTACGAATCTCAAGGACACACACCTTGAATCACTTTCATTTAAACACTATATTTGTTATTCTTTCGCGTCTGCTTTAATGGCTTCTCAATGGCTAGTGTGTTCGGATCCCACCGTTCACTTCAATGATCTACAACAGTGATCAACAATCCCCGGGTCTTGGACCGGTACCGGTCCGTGGATCAAATGGTACCGGGCCGCCTTAAGAACATTAAACTATTGCCATTTTATTTAAAGTGGTGCATTTATCTCGGATTTGTGCTACTTTCCAAGGAAATCACTTTATATTCCACGTTAAATCACTTTTATTCATTTTGGGTATAACTATATTTTATTCTGAAGGCATATTTAAGAGGACATAGTACGATTTACGCAAAAAAGTTTTAATTTAAGGGTTTTTAAAATTTTTTTGATTGCCTTCTATGTGTATATACTATGTAAAACAGATTTTGTGATCAATATTTCATAAAAAGCTGGCCATATAATTTTTTAACGAAAAAACTTAAAATTTGTGAAGTGGTTTTATAATGCTACTCCTTCTACAAAAAATTACGAACATGCATGAAATTTGATTTAGAAGTACGTCACACACAAACTATGTATAACCAAAGTTGGTATGAGTTTTGCAATAACGTGATTGGTATTCGTACAATACCTCTTTTTATGAATGCTTATTGAAAATTCCTTAAAAAAAACCTATAAATTCTGAGTTCAATTATTTTTTAAAAAATAAGTATTTGTTGATTCAAAAATGTTTGTTACATCTACTATTGGCAATAGATAAAAGAAAGCTCATAGCATTAGGCACAATAGAAAAAAGGCTAAGTAATTTAAATGAAGACAAACTAGTTATTTTATCTTTCTGAGATAAATAAGTTTAAAGTTTTGATTTGCCATAGGGATGTGAATAAAAACGAACGCAAAGCTATCATAATTCTACGTTTCTTTAGAGCTTTTCAATTGTGTGAGGTTATAGAAAAGTATATAAAGAATAATTTAGACTAAAAAATTAGGTTTGATTTTTTGACCAATTTTGGTCAATTGAATCATACTGTGTCCTCTTAAATGTAAGTAAATTAAAATTGTTAAATCATTACGATCTAAAATATAAACAATCAACGTGTCCCACCCTCAGTGGGCCATGGTAAAATTATCAAACGTTGACCGGTTCGCTGCGATAAAAATGTTGCGGAGCACTGATCTACGAGATCCACAACCTCAAACAACACGAGGAAGTGGCACTGGGAGAATTCAAACGAAATAAAAATTTCCAATGGATTTGTGGCAAAAAAATATAATGCAACTGAATTTTTTACTTACTTTTTTAGTAGGTTTACAGGTATATTCCGGGAGGCATGGACAACGAGAAAAGTATTCTTCACGCTTGAAGTCTGGACCCTTTTGCTGACAACGTTCACCTAGTATTAAAATATTTCAAGTAATTGTTATGGAGTGATAGATTTTTTTGAATTAACATTTTTTCTTCAATAAGCCCCAACTGATTGTATTTTGATTATATAACATTTAACCTTTACCAAACAATATGTAAATATAAAATGGAATAAGAGCGAGCTTCATTCAAAAACTACATAACTGCTTATGGATCACAGTGAGGTCTGGCAAACTTATAAACATCAATTACATGATCGAACTATCTTAAGGTATCCGACAACGTTCGAAATCGTGATTTTAAAAAAGCGCATAAATGGATAATTTTCGTGATATTTAGTGTCACTTAGATTAAAATACATGTATACAATTGTTTTAAGAACATTTTGACAAAAACAATTATTTAAATACAATATTTCGTCAAAAAATTAACTTAGAATAATTTTTTTCCAAAATGTTCTCCTTTGGTGAAAAAGGCTTCTATTATAATAATATTTTGCCTGTATCTAGCTCAGACCTCTGTACAGAGGCTCAACTATGATGTTTGAAAAATTCACATTATTTTCAGAGTTACAACCATTTGAAATAATTATCAGCGTTTTTTTTCTTAAAATTTCTCTCCTCTGTTGTCATAAAACATGGATAAACCCACTTCTAAGCTATGTATTACAAAAATTCTAGTTGAACCTCTGTACAGAAATCTGAGCTATAAACAAGCAAGATATTATTAAACTAGAAGCATTTTTCCCAAAAGGAGAACATTTTGAAAATGGGTCATTTTATGTTCATTTTTTGTCAAAATATTGTACTTAAATAATTTTTTACTGTAATACTATTCTTAAAACAATTTTATATACATTTTCTAATCTAGGTGACACTCAATATCTTAAATATTATCCATTTATACGCTTTTGCAAAATCACGGTTCCGAACGTAGTCGGATACCTTAAGACTGAGAGCTGGGTATAAATTTTTCTCTGATTTCCATATTTTTCCAACTGCATATGTACACTTTGCTCAGAAGATTAGCAACACGATTTCATTTTGTCATTGTCTGACGGCACCAGGTTAAGTCCCTCTTCTCCTCCATTATACCAGGTGCCCCAACACAGCTCGTTAACATTTGAAAATTTAATTATTTTTGGAATAATGTATGGAGATGGGTAAAAATTGACATATGTGCTTGATTTGACATGGTGTTTTACTCTGAAACATGTAATATAAAAAACTTATTCCAATTAATTCTTACTTAGGTCGAGAAATGAAAATTTTATTGTAAATAATTAAATTGAATTAATGAATTAACATTGGAAAAAACTATTTTTGCATCGTCATCTGTTACAAGTTTTAAAAAATGTATTTGAACTTAAGTGGATAAAGTGGTTTAAAAAAACTTACTGTTACAGGTAGTTCGAACTTCATCAGAAATGACTCAGAATAAATTTAAAATTAAAAAATAAAATTTAAATAATTTTTTTTTTTGAAAAATTGAGTTAACATTAAATGTTTACAAGTTTAAAAAAATATATTTGAACTTGAATGGATGAATAAAAATTATTTTATAAATGATGGAAAATTTGAACAGGATATATATATATATATATATTCAGTGGTACCTCGACATACGAGTTTAATTCGTTCCGCAACCTTGCTCGTATCTTGAATTACTCGTATCTCGAAGCAAATTTCCCCATACAAAACAATTGAACTACCATTAATCCGTTCCAACCTCCAAAATGTCACCCCAGTTATTTTTGTTACGTGGTTTTGAATAATAAAAACGTATTTATAAATATCAAATATTTATTGCANTTTTCGCTACATTTTTCTCGCTTTCACCTGTAGGCCGTTTAGAAAAAAACATGTCCAAGGAGGTTTGTTTCTTCCTCCCTCTCAGAATGTTCCGGAAATGAGTTAGGCAAGTGTCATTAAAAAGGTCAGATGCACGACCTGTTGCAACTTTTTCTGGGTGTTTTTTTTCCACGAACTGTGAAACTCTCTCCCACATTCCTAAGATCCTACCGAACCGAACCGAACCGGACTCGTATCTCGAATTTCGCTCGTAACTAAAAGCAAAAAATCACTTGCTCGTCGGCTCGTATCTCGAAAAACTCGTATGTTGGGGCACTCGTATGTCGAGGTACCACTGTATATATATATATATATATATATATATATATGTTGGGAGGGAGAACTAATAGTAAGAATTGAAAAAAAAGTGCAAGAAACGGCCAGCAGACACTTTATATAACAAAAGTGATAATTAGTATAACAATTGATTTTTAGCAACAAATGAGGCTCTTTATAAGAAATGCTCCTCATATAAGCTGTCATTCATCAACAATACATGTAGTCGAGGGATAATGTAAAAAACAGCACTGTTTATCTTTCCTATATACGATCGTTCTGTGCACTGCTATCCATAAAATTATTCCGAAGGCTTTGGAATGCTACAAAAGGACCTTGACAGTGTTTGCGAATGATTTACTTATTTCAGAGGATTTTTTTTTTTTTAATTTTTTCCTTTCCTCCCTCTTCCCCAATACATCCCATACGAACGCCTGTGTGGAAAATGGTGGCATTGAGGAGTGAATCCAGTAAGTTTTAATAGGCAGTTAAGGGATTAATAATAAACCGTACAAATTATCATGTTAAGTGTTAGTTTTCGCATATAATTTTACATATGACAAGCCCATGGGGGCCCTAGTAATTATAAAACTTGTTCTTTTCTCTTAGTACTGTTAAACTAATTATAAAATACATTGCGCAGCACTGATACATTTATAAGTGTATTATATCAGAGTTTATGTATATATTTTGTGTTTGTTTACTTCATGTAAATTAAAAACTTTTTAAAATAATCTTTTGTTTTCGACATTTCAATTTGCTCGTGCCCTCCTCGCAGAGTTACTACGACCCCCTAGAGGGCGCGCCCCACAGTTTGGGAAACGCTGGTGTAGCCTAAGAACACTTTAAACTTAGTTACATTTTGACTGAATGCATGATAAATGCAGTATTTTACATTACACGTCAGAATCAAGCGTTTAATGGTGTTTGAATGAAAGCCTTAAAATATTTACTTCACGTTCATACAGATTCATTTCAAATTATTGCAATGTTTACCTTTCTTCGATAATTTTTCACATTGTGCATTTCCGAATCCGAAGATGCTACGAGAAACACAACATTCATCTTCTTCACATTCCTCTGTACGATCGCAGCCTCTAGCCTCCCCCAAAGCCTGAAATTCATGAAAAACATAATTTTAAAAAAAAATTAATAACCTACGTGTTCATTTGAAACCACTTTATATTATAAGATTTGAAATACACCAATGGAAATAAAATTCCTAACACTAAGAAAGAGTTGTACTAGATATAAGAAATTTGATAGCTGTGTTTATGGATCTGAAAAAAAGGATGATTAAATTAGGCTGATGCAATTAAGGTGTTCTTTAAGTGCACTCTGTAAAGTTTCATGAACGTTATTTATCGTTGGAATTCGATTTGAAGTTGATGTTTCTCAAGAATACCGTTAAGAAGACGAAAAGGCTCTTATTAAAAGTTCCCTGAGTTTGAAACAGGTCGTGTAATATGGCTAAAAAAAAGGTGGATTTTCTTTCCGCGAATATTGTAGAAAGACTCGGTAAGAATGTATCCACTGTGCGTGATTGCTCGCAGCTGAGATCCTGGTAAGACACTATTTCCAGAAAACCGAGTTCCAACCACGCACGTCCCACCACTTACAGAAAAGATCGCTATAAACGCCGTATGTCTATGAAGAATCGTAGTGCATCTTCAGCAGAAATTATTACTTTTCGAGGCACTAGAGGGACACAGTGAACTATATGGCGTTAATTGTTTGTTAAACAGGATTCAGCCAGAAGCCCTGTCGCTTTTATACCATTAGCTCCACACCTACTTCAGTGATATCACGCTAGAACTCATTGGAGGGTGGAGTGGGGATGTGTTCCGTTCTCCGATGAGGGCTGTTTCTATTTTGGTACCAGTGATTAATGTACATTGAAAAGAGGAAGGTCTGGTCAGCGTCTGTAAACAATTATTCTGCAGCCTAGACACATTGCATCTGCACCTGGAATAATGCTATGGGTAGCAATTTTCTATAACAGCTGAAGCACAATTGGGGTATTCCACATACCCTGACCGTTAATCTGGTGATTAAAATTTTTGCGATGTCATACATGAACATTATTCAAAGGGACGTTTTTCAACAGGATAACTAGCACCCTGATACCGCTGCTGTAATACAAAATAATGTAAAAAGTATTACTTCGGTCTGACAGATCACCAGATCTTTCTCCAATCAAACACAAATGGCACTTCATTGGATGGCAACGGCAGTGTTACCCACAAGCAGAATTAAATGCCCTCTTCTTGACCGAGCAAGGGCAAAAGGTATCTAATTCCATTCCATCAACATCAATATTCAACCTTCTTGAAGAAATATATTCAATTAATATCTATTTTTTCTGGGTAAATTAGCATCATCGGATAAATAGTTATGCATAGATATACAGATTACAAATTTCCGAGAGGAGATAAAAATAATTTTTTTTATTTATAGCATACCTTTTCTAAATATCAAATAGAAAATCAATTTAAGGATTCCCTTCAATAGCATCATATTTAAGACATCGAAGACAAAACCTATTTCCAAAACCAATCTTTCCTTAAAAGAGAGAGTGAACAGCTTAGCGGAAAAAACCATGTTTCAAAACTTGTATGTTAGAAAATCATTTTATGCATTTTATGCAGGAATGCATTTAAATTTACGGAATCAAAAGTAGTAAACTATTTCTTTAGTTGAAATAAATTCAATATTACAAATAAATTAAAATATCTTCATGTATATGCCTAGGTATCTTAATAAAAGGGAAATCGAAAAAGTGAATTTCGATTTGGTAAATATATATATTGAATACAAAATATAGTTTAACAGCTATTTATTAAAATTGCTAGCATTCAAACTAGATTTCTTATCGCCATGTAATGGTAAGTCACGGAAAATCTATAACCTGAAAGCTGAATGGAATTTTATAAATATTTAAATAGCTTTTTAACTTTTTTTTTATTTTAAGTTTTCCTCTAAATATTTTTTCTCTTAAAGTTTTAATAAAAGTATTGATATAGAAATTGGGAAATTTTTCAACATGTCTGCTATATCTCTACAAAACTATATTATACAATAATGAAATTCCTGAAAATCCTAATTTCATTTCTAAAACATGCCTTTCATTCTAATCAATAATAAGAAAACCTACATAAAATTTCAAAACTTTTCGGGCCAATATCAATCTAATATCTAACATAAATATTTTTTTTCTTAAATATGATGTAAAATATGACTTATTTTTTCCATTATAATAAACTTACCAAACAGGCCACAAACACAAGAGCGATAACTAACACTTTCATGATGGATTGAACTTTGAAATTGTGTTTCTATTTTCCCTTTTATACCTAAAAAGAGTAAGTTTCAATATCACCTGAGAAAATCAACATCAGTCAGCAAATTGATGTTCTAACGAAAAATCTGATGGGCCAGGTGGAAAATTATAGGAAGATAAAATCTACAGATAATTTTCACAAGTTGAAGATTATATCAGTACATGCATTAATTTTTTGCGAAAATGTTTTTTTGTTCAAAATACGAAAAACTGCATTTCTAATCCTGTCTTGAGTTCACCCCAACGTTTCTGAATTTAAAATTCAGTTTTACGTTTTAGGTACTGTTAAGAGTTCGAAACCATGATTTGTAAAATGTCTTAACTGAATTATCTTTTTACAATTCTTACTATTAGTTCACTCTCTCCCTATATATAATTATTTATTTTTATAAATATTTTGTTAAAATTTTCAATCGTGAATAAAATATTTTTTTAATCCACTCAAGTTCAAATACATTTTTTAAAACTTGTAGAGGATGACATTTGATGTTAATACACTTTTTCGAATATTAATTCATTAATACATTTAATTCATTACTTTTAGTTTTATATGGGAGAAAAAAGGCAATAGATGGCGACAGCTTAGATTGATTGTTGCAAAGAAATTCGCTTTTTATTTTGCCCCTTAAGGCTGTTTGCGATTAATGTTAAAGAATAGTACCCGAATTTGGAACATTTTTTCATATATAAAAGAGATGAAAAATTAATATTGATAGTCTGGCTTTACTATTCTTAAGAGAGCATTTCTATCAGACTTCCCATTTTTAACCGAGTTGAGTCCTTTTTTCTGGTATAAAATGTGTTTCGCATTTTTTATCCTATACCGTAATGTTAAATGAGCTTTGCCTTTACGTATTAAAACAAAAAAGAAAGTATTCACGGAATATTTTGAATTTTTTAAAAACACTATATTGTTAACAAAGGTACGAGTTATAATATTGCAGATTTCCATGGCAATTGGGTCATTTTTCTATCTGAAAATGTGCTTCGCATTTAGTTGGAGCTCTCGTACTTTTACCAAAGACAGTCTTAATATTGTGGTTCTGTCCCATGGATATACATATTTATATTAATTGTAATTATTTAATAAAAAGTAACTAAAATAATGTTTTTCTAAGTGGAAAATAATAATGTTGTAATTTGGAAATTGGGTAAACAAACAACGGTTAACGTAGATCAGGGTACGAATTTATCACCAAAGAGAAGAGATGAGGGTGTTGTAGAGTCAGAAGGATTTGGTAATATAGACCTAGGGTAGCACAGTCAGAAGGGTTAGATACCAATAGGTCTAAGGCAACACAATTAGAAACTGAGGGCAATATAAGATTAGCCAGGGAAAAGAATAGTGTGGTGGAACAATGACAGGAAAAACGAGGGTTCAACTGAATCATCCACAAGGCTGTGTGAACCCCGGCATAAAAAAAAGTCCGACGGAGAGAACTAATTGGAGGAGAAGATGCCCACCCTCATCATGGTCGGAACAACATCATATCAAGAGAAGGCCACCTGGAAACCACGGGTTCAACAAGAGGAGAGTACCCTCCTCTGTTTCCTCCGGACCCTCAAATAGAAAGATGAACAGAAGAGAATCCAGCCCTGCCCGTCTAAAGCAACTGCAGACAGATCAGGTCAGTCCAGAATATCAAGTCCCTGTTCATCACGAGGATCAGTGGCAGCCGAGGAAAAACTTTTCCGGTCCAGACGAATCCAGCCAAGGAGGTCAAGTCCTTATAACCTACGGAGCCGACAACAGTACAAGGAAGGACAAGAGTAGTCCAAGAGGACCAGTCCCCGTCCATCAAAAGAAGCCGTAGTAACTGAAGAAAGACCAGTCCGGTCCATACGAGTCCAACCAGAAAGATCAAGTCCTTATGACCAATGGAGCCGATAACAGTCGAGGAAAGGCAAAGAAATCAAGGTGTCCAGGATCCTCCCAAAAAAACCTCCCAAGTTGGAGATCTGAGTCTTTGGAGATTTTCTGTGGAGATATAGCAGAAAGAATATAAAGATCCATAGCCAGCTTGTATTATTTCTTTTATATTCCTACTGACAGGTGGTAAGGTTATTTTTGCAAGATACAAGTCGTATTTTCTCAGAGCAGCGTTTCTCAAACTGTGGGGCGAGCCCCCTTTGAGGACGTGATAACCTTACAAGGGGGGTGCAAGCATATTAAAAAGTCAAAAGTAAAAGATTTAAAAAATTGCAAATTTACTGAAAAGAACCAAAACAAAATACATTCTGACATAGTAAAAAGGTAAAATACATATTCACATTGATATAATATATTTATAAAAATACATCTGTACTGCATAATGCATTTGATAATTAATTTATGAATACTAAAGAACAAGATTAATAATTACTAGTGACTCCCATGGGCTTGTCATAGGCAAAATTATACACAAAATTTAATGTTTATCTTGATAATTTGTATTGTTTATAATTAAGGTCATTTTGTAGCTTAAGCATGTAGAATTTTGGTACGTTAATTTTTAAATCAATACATTATTATTGTATGGAGGGGGGCGCGATGAAAATTATGATTGAAAATTGGGTCGCAAGTATTGAAAGTTTGAGAAGCACTGTCTTAAAGTATTTTAAAATGCAAAACTTGCCACTGAGTTGTGTGTGTGTGCATTTTTCCTACTATTTGAAAATTGAACTTTTGTATATAAAATTTTATTCCAAAAAGGTGGAAAACATTTTTTATTTACATTTGTTTGCTACATGTTAAGACTTGGTTATAATGCGAGAATTTCTTGTATTGTTCGTTTAAAATATTGAATGTTTGAAAATAGTATATATTTATATGTTTATTCATGTATTGTGATGTATGTTGGTATTTAGCATCTGGTTTGGGGATGCGGCGTAAATAGAAAATACTAATCATAACACTAACAGCGCAGCGCGGTTGGAGTGGGAGTTCTGTAAAAAAAAACCCAGATGTGTTTATTTACACACACACACACACACACATATATATATATATATATATATATATATATATATATATATATATATACATAATTAAAACTATTGATGCTAGACATATAAGTTTGAAAGTTTAATGTTGTCAATGCAAATATATAGTGTTAATTGATATTTTTTCTTGAAAAGATATTGATTCCGTTTTAATTTCAGGGTGGCTGATCCTGAACAAGATGTCTCGAGAAATTTATGAAGAAATAATGTTAAAGATTTAAGTGAATTCTAGTATTTAAGTAATGTGCGTGACCAATGTTTTTGTTTTTTCCTTACGAGGTTTTCCCTTGGTTCTCACCCGAATGGGGTGCACAGTAGGGATTTTGTGTGTACAAGAGGATTTCTTGCATTAAAATTAATATAAATTCAGCCTAGTTGTTTTTTGCGTGTTTTCGAGTACCTAAATTCTAGGCATGATATGAGTTAAATTTAAATTCTAGTGAGTGATTTTTTGTTCAAGTTTTAACGTAATTTCTATCGGTTCGTTAAGACTCGCAATAAATCACATTTTCTTCAAGGAGGGAGATGTGGCGGATCTATCCGCGATCCTTCAACTGATTCTCTTGCTAAATCTTTGGGCTATCGATTCGCGTTATTCACAACCAACCCTTCGAAAGAAGAAAATCATGATATTCAAATTAACTTACTATATATAGTCGAAGTTTTCTCGCTAGAATAAAGAGTAGGAGAGGAGATGTACTCGAATTGTGTCAGAATGTTACTGAAGGTATCATATTTAAATTATTGTGATTAAGAACTCATTAGGAGGAAGTTTTAAGGTGACGATTGTTCCCTGAGATTAAATTGATATTGGATTAAATCGGTTGATAGGTTAGATAATTTATTAAGTAAGGATCAAGTTTGATAGTCTCCTAATCATTCGTGTATGACCGTCGTAGATCCACTCTCGCGGTTAGCATCGAGACATTCTCTTACTATTATTAATCGGATTTGTGTCTTTTAATTGTGTGATAATAAAATAGTTTGATAGGATAATGTCGAGTGTTTCTTCCCTACCTGCCACATATCTAGGTGTCCAAGTAAGAGGTGGAAACCTCTCACAGAACAAAAGATTAAGACAAAATTTTTCCGTTCTAAGAAGAATAATTCATTGCTTTAAAGAATGTAATTGAAAAACCTTTTATTATCTTTTTATACTCTTAAAATTTTTACTTCATTTTTTTAAAAATTTTTTAATCATTTCTTCTTAATGTTGAGCTATTTACTTCAGTATTTATTTCGGCCTTACTTAATTGTTTACAAAAATGGGCAAAACTAGATGATTTTTTTTTTAAAAAAAATTCAACTTTAGATTATTATTGTTAATATTATGCGAGAGAGTTTAAATTTTTACCATAAATACTTTTCCAACTGAAGTAATTTTAAAACAAGTAATATAAAAAAATAGTTTTTTAAGTCAATTTCTAATTAGATCAACAGAGAACAATTTCATTTTAGCTACTTTTTATCAAACAGTTACAAATAATATAAATATGTATATACATAGGACAGAATCCCAACATTAAGTGGTAATTAATTTTTATTATTTATCATTAAAGTATCGTATTGTCATCCAAAACAATCGTGTCTATAAAATTTCAGTTCAACTGAATGCTTTAACACGTGAGAAAAAATTTTTTCAGGTTTTGACACAAGTCGCCAAAAGGGTCGCTATGTCGCCAAAAATGATACCAACGTGGCTGTATTTGTAATTTTTTTAATAATTAGTTTTAATCAATTAATTTGTATTAATTATAATTAAATTATTGCATTGTCATCCAAAATCATCATGTATATAAAATTTCAGCTCAATAGAGCGCTTTAAAATGTATTTTATTAACGATTAAAAATTCCACCAAGATAAATCAATAAATACATAGAGTGTGAGCTAAGAGTAGGAATTGAAAAAAAATTCCTTTCGCACTAAAACTCTCGTCAAGTTCGTCCAGCAGTTTTCTGAATGAATGAAAACTTTACATGGAATGCAAGACAAAAATAATCTCGCAAAAACATAAAAATAAAAAATTGAAGAGATTCCTCAAATATTCAGTGACATATAATAAACATTTCTCCTTTTGAAGTTTATAGAAATTTCAATATACCATAAAACGTATTTATTTCGGTACAACCTTCCCATTGAATCCCTGAGTCCGAAGAAAGTTGTTTGCCCTCCTTCTCTAAATTAGTTTTCCACTCAAGATAAAACTCTTTGCTGGTTAAACATCACGTCTTGTTGTGAATGAGTTATCCACCCACAAAGATACAGAACATAAACTTCGAGTTGTCTTTTGGAGTGTTTGCCTTCCTCCTATTCTCGCACTTGATCACGTCGAAGGGCGCCGGAAAGAATACAAATGAGATCAAACGTTTCGAGTATGATTTCTCCGCTACATGAAATAAGTCTTGTTTCGGGGCATTTGTCTTAACTCGCAGTGTTACTTTGACATTTCGGTTATCCTCCATTTAACACGAGAAGGTTGGATCCCGCTCACAATTCGGCTAAGGGCACACATTTCCTGAGAGAAACTTGCTCAAAACTTCGTGTAACTTAGCTATTTCCTAATAGATGCATTCGTTTCTTAAACATAGTCCTCTTATAAATGTTAGATACATTTTAAAAACAAGTAATATAAAAAAAACAATTTTTAAGTCAATTCCTACTTCGATCAAAAAAGAAAAAATTTAGTTTAGCTACTTTTTATTGAATAGTTACAATTAATTTAAATATGTATATACATATGACAGAATCACAGCATTGTCATTAATTTTTATTAATTATCATTAAAGTATCGTATTGTCAAGCAAAACAATCGTGTATATTAAATTTCAGTTCAACTGAATGCTTTAAAACGGGAGAAAAAAAAATCTTTTCAAGTTTCGACACAAGTTGCCAAAAGGGTCGCCAAGTCGCCGAAAATGATGCCAACGGGACTGTATTTGTAATTCTTTAAATAATTAGTTTTAATCAATTAATTTTTATTAATTATAATTAAATTGTATTGTCATCCAAAATAATCATGTATATAAAATTTCAGCTCAAAATGCATTTTATTAACGATTGAAAATTCCAGCAAGATAAATAAATAAATATAGAGAGATTGTGAGCTAATAGTAGGAATTGAATAAGCATCTTTTTACTTAAATACATACATTTAAAAATTTATTTCATTAAAAGGAAAAGATCAGTTAATTTTACCCCAAAATATCGATATATCAATTACAAGATATATCGAATATTTTCTCATCATGTTTTAAATAAAATAGATAATTCAGAGAATTATATTAACATCGCACAGTAAAGCACCATCAGGTTTATTGTCAACTAACCTCTTAATTTTGAATTTCGATCAAGTGACGAGG